>WSYH01004379.1:1624-28163 GCA_036426205.1 Ascaphus truei | reverse complement strand
CAAGTGTTCAATGTTGATGACACTGGGCTCTACTGGAAGAAAATGCCCAGTAGAAGCTACATTGCAAAAGAGGAAAAATCAATGCCTGGGTTTAAAGTTGCAAAGGACAGGCTGACTCTTCTGCTTGGATTAAATGCTGCAGGTGATTTCAAGCTAAAACCTTTGCTTGTTTATCATGCAGAAAACCCTAGGGCATTCAAGGGTTATGCAAAGAACAGCCCAACCGTAAGGCATGGTAACAGGGAGCCTTTTTGAGGACTGGTTCCAGCATCAATTTATTCCAGCTGTGCAATTATATTGCATGAACCAACACCTTGATTTTAAAGCATTGTTGCTCCTGGACAATGCTCCTGGCCATCCCGTGTACCTGGGTGACCATCAACCAAACGTTATGGTGGTGTTCATGCCCCCCAACACCACCTCATTGATACAGCCGATGGACCAGGGGGTTATCGCTTCCTTCAAGGCCTACTATCTTAGGCGAACATTTGCCCAAGCCATCAGAGCAACTGATGTGGAAGGTGGTCCAACCCTAAAAGAATTTTGGAAGGGTTACAACATTCTCCATGCAATAAGAAACATCGGAGAGGCATGGAATGAGGTCAAACAATCCAATTTAAATGGAGTTTGGCGTAATTTGTGCCCTGATTTTGTGTCTGATGTCCAAGGCCTTACAGAGACTGTTGCAGAGGTTACAGAAGCTGTTGTGCAAATTTTATTTATTTATTTATAACAATGTTTTACCAGGAAGTAATACATTGAGAGATACCTCCCGTTTTCAAGTATGTCCTGGGCACAGAGTTATAAAAAATACATGGTTATGATAAAAGAACAGGGTTATACAGGGAATTCACAGACATTTCATGGACAGATAAAGTTGGAAAATTGGGTACAGGGGATAAAGGGCTTATGTGTTTCAGATAGAAATAGAGCAGCTTTAACATCACTTTAACATCAACTAACATCAGCGAACGGCAGTA
The DNA here is from genome assembly GCA_036426205.1 of Ascaphus truei. Taxonomy (NCBI): domain Eukaryota; kingdom Metazoa; phylum Chordata; class Amphibia; order Anura; family Ascaphidae; genus Ascaphus; species Ascaphus truei. The sequence goes on along the minus strand of WSYH01004379.1, from coordinate 27,183 downwards.
AACGGCTCACGCCCTTTGGCTGCCCTTCAGCTGCGCCAAAGGCTGTGCGCCTTTGGAGCAACGCAGATGTATGCTGGGTGGGTGAGGTTGAATCTGGTGCGTCTGTGAACAGAAAGATCTTTTCTTTGTCCCCTTGGCTCATTAACATTCCAATGGGTGAGGTTGCCGAAATGGCCAGAGATCTCAACTTGGAGGTGGAAACCGAGGATATTGAGGAGTTGCTCGCCTCACATTGTAACGAGTTGAGCAATGAAGACCTCATGCAATTAGACCTCATGCAAAAAATTGCTGAAGAGGAGGCCCACCAATCTGCTGATGTGGCACAGCCACAGCCACGTAAATCATTGTCAACCAAAATGTTGGCTGCGGCATTCAAGTACATTGATAGCGCACTGGCCATATTTGAGGACAATGACCCTAACATTGAACGGAGTTCAACAGTCAGTCGTGGGGTGTCCAACCAAATCAGCTGCTATAGAGATCTACATGCAGAAAAGGAAAGGATCTGTCCAGACTTCAATGAAGAGATTCTTCAAGAGGCCGAAACCTTCAAGTCCACCTACATCACCTCCAAAAAGTCCGTTGTCTGTTGAAGATCCCCCCCAATCATCTTCCTCCAATAATTTATGTTTTTTTTTGCTCATGTACATTTCTGTACAGAATACAGCACAGTTTTATTTTTATAGTTTTATTTTACAGTTCTGGAATCAATAAATATAATGTTTCCATCATAATCTATGCGTGTGCTGCATATCTTATTGCTTGAGTAACATTTTCTGTGTATTTTAGCATTAAAAATGCCTTCAGGAACGGAACTTTTGATTTAAACAGTGTTCCTATGGGAAAACAGGTTTCGCTTTATGATGCTTCGCTATCCGACGCCATTTTGAGTAACGCATTGTGTCGGATAACCGAGGACCGCCTGTAGTCACATTTGGTCTTGGCTAATAATGTATAAACTATACAGTTGATGCAGAACAATCCTGGATGTCAATAATAAATAAAATATGAATAAATGAATAAATCGAATGTATAAAGATACAATATTTGTTTGTGGTACAGACAGAGACAGACAGGTCATGTCACAGAGGAGTAATAATGACCAGAGAAGCAAAAAAACATACTTGGTAACATAATCAAAGGAAAAAAAGGCTCAATACGTATAAAGCCCTTTAGGATGTAGAAATATTACACCAAGAAATGTTTTAATTCCCAGTCGGTATTTATACTCCTGGGTGCTAATGACCCGGGGGTATAAATCCAATACATTTCCCTTTGATTAAGAACTGCCTCTCTGTTATCTCAAGAACAAAATGCACCGGGGCCCCTGGTGCGCTCTGTATGCATTTTGTTCTTGTTTCCGGGGACTCCGCTTGGAGCCCTCTTTAGGAGCGTTTTGAGGAGGCGCTCTCGCACGGATAGCAGCAAGGGGGGAACTATCATATTGGACAGCTCGGGCGCGGATAGTTCATTTGTACTCTCTGTTACCTCCCCTGGCATGTTTTTGAATGTGCTCTAAAACACTGAAGGTACTAATTGAGCCCAATGTGCATATGGTAAAGTGTTTTGATACTGGGAACCTTTCATCTTGCTTTCTTATTGATCTGAGATGTTCAGATATTCTGATTTTTAAAGGTCTAATAGTTCTACCTATATAAATAATTCCACATGCACATGTCCGCTTGTAAATGACATAGTTTGTGGCACATGTCATAAAGTTCTTTATTTTATGAACCTGCCCCGTATATTTACATTCAGTCCTTGAGAGTGGGGCAGAATACTTGCAGTAATTGCAATTACCACATTTATGGAAGCCTTTAAGAGGATTCCGTTTATGCTGTATATTAACAGATGATACAAAGAGACTTGGGGAGAGATGATAGCCAATGGTTTTGGCTTTTTTGTAGACGAATTCTGGATATGTCTGTGCTATTGTCCCTAGATCTTTATCAAGATGTAAAACTTTCCAGTGTTTTTCTATGATATCTCTTACTTGACTGGCTTGATTACTGTAAGTAGTAATAAACAGTGGAACCTCTTCCTTACTGTTTTTGTATCCACTGGTTGATGTCAATCTTTTCTGTTTATCTTTAATATTGGTCTTTTTTAATAGCTCTAAATGATTAGTCTCTATATATGCTGTGTGTATATCTCGTTCACAGTAGCCTCTATCTCTAAACCTTGAATTTAATGCCTCAGACTGTTTGATGAACATCTCATCGGTAGAGCATATTCGCCGCAGTCTGAGGTATTGTCCTACAGGGATGCCACGTAATAGTGGCCTAGGATGGCTGCTGTTGGCTCTTAGCAGGGAATTGCGGGCGTTTGGTTTATGAAACATATCTGTCTGTATTGTACAATTTACGTCAATATATAAGTTGAGATCTAAGTAACTAATATGGTTAGTATGGTATAATGAAGTAAATTTCAAATTATAAGTATTTGATCACCATTCCATATCAAAATTAGGTCGTCTATATAGCGACGATAGAAAATGATATTGTTAAGAAAGGGATTGGTGTCACCGAATATGTGAATTATTTCCCAATAACCCATAAAGAGATTCACGTAGGATGGTGCAAAGGATGTGCCCATAGCCGTGCCTTGTTTCTAAACTATTTCACACAGTGCAGCATAAATGACATGGATCTAGTATAAATATATATTTTGTTTATTGAATATATCATGTTCTAATATACTTTATCTTTTCATTATACGAAGAGTGGCACATATCCTAGGTCCTCAGTAGCTCCACAAAGTACAGTCTATTGTTTTGAACTATTTTGCTTTTATTACATGTTTGTGTCCGCTTAAATATAGGTCTTTTTGCGGATTATTGTGAATGATATGAGCCCTCTCTTTTAGCCATGGACAAATTTGTCCGTTTCCCCCATCCGTAGAAAAACTCAGACGTGATTGCCAGACCTAGACTCATTGGGTATTGACCAATGAGCACATGAGAATGTCCCAATACGTCACTTCCGGTGGGGAGAAACAAGCTACAAGAAGGGAGTCTCATACCTATACTGTATACTCTCTGACAAAGTGCTGTTTACAGCGTGAAACGCATAAGAGGCACCTTTTATACTTGTCTGCACCATGTTGTTGAACATACATTAAAGACTTCTTCATCAGAATTGCTGTAGCCCCAGATTACCCGTTTTTTTGCAGGGCTCTGCTCCGCTTTCCTTTCCCTGCCGGGACTACCCAAGGTACTGGATTGCAGTGAGATACAGCGTACAACCAAGGTTATGCTCGGCCAAGACTGAGAGTTCAGACATGGCATATAAAGGACCTCCCACCAATGGGAGGCATCCAGGAAGTAACCAGCCCTCCACTGATATGCCGCTGTGTCACGCACGTGTGCCCTATTGTGCTGCCCGACAGTAGAGGCAGAGTTACAAGTACTTGCGTGCGCCGCACGTTACGCGCGTATCCGACGGGTGACCCGATCGAGCGCCACAGCACCTGCATCAGTGCGGGGCGGAGACCGGACCCAACACGAAGCAGGAGTCCCGGGCGTGCCCGCTGTGCCGCGTACCACTGTCAACTGAACAGGGGTGGTGTCTGAAGGCGGGACCCGTAGGCAGGTGAGAACGCGCACCACCCCTGCGTCGCGCGTCATCAGGATTGGGCAGAACCGAAGCCTGGGGGCAGAGCCAGCGGAGGACCGTGTAGCCCGCGCACTGCGTGCCCTCTCCACTGACCGAGAACGCGAACCAGGGGCAGCCGCCTGGGGGACCGAGTTGCGCCGCCCACGCATGAGAACCTCCGCTGAAATGCCTCTTCTGAGTGCCTTTAGAGCCTGACGGACACGTGAGGGTTAAGGGGTCTGAACCGCCAGAATGGCGGATCCTCACACTAGGAAGCAGACAATATGTAAACATTACAGGACTTTACTGTTATTATCTTCTACCTATCTATACATTGCTGAATCCATAATTTCCACATCTTATATACTCCTAATTGTGTCATTTTAATTAACTATTAAAAAAAATTAAGCAAGTTTATTTAAACAGTATGACCTAATATGTTTATTAATATACCCTATTCAGTCATGGAATAGAATATTTTCATATTAAGATTCCTAGAAATGTTATATTTTATCTGAGCATATATTTAAGAATAATATGATTTATCAACCTCACCTATTGTATGACCAGGGGTGGCTTCCCTCTGTCCCACTAGTGACTTTAGCTTTCTTATATTAAGATTTGTCTTGTTGCCCCAATTTTTCTGCTATTTTTTAATTAGTTATGTATTACTCTTATAATTAAGCTGCAAGCCGTTTTTACCTATGTTTCAATCTAATTTAGGATGCACACATCAACAACAATTTTATGCACATGTGAAGTAGCACGAGCTAATTATCTAATTTGCACCAGCTTTATGTAACAAATATGCTAATCACTGCCTGCAAGCTAGTGGGTACTTAAGAGACCACACAATGCTGGAGGCGCCACCCCGATGAAACGAATGAACTTCGCGAAACGCGTAGGGAGTGCCATTTCAGCCACCGTAGCTGAATACTGACGTCATTGTACGCATCATACCCGGAAGTGATACCGGTTTACGGAGCTCGATCTTGGCGGGGAGGAAATGTTCTTAGCCAGAGCACAGGGTGGGAGCCTGGTCTGCAGCAGCACACCAACGGAAGTAGTGGAACCTACACTGAGGGGAGCGGACGGCCCCTGAGAGAGGATCCTGGTAAACCCTGACGGAGTGAGCTGCAGAGACTGCAGTAGTAGTGCCTGGACAAAGGACTCCCTTCAAAGCCAAGCTGGAAAGCAAATATTCAACTGCACACTAACCAAGAACGAGTTTGCAAACTCACAATCGCAGATTTCCTTTTAACTGTTTATTAAAACAGCCTTTTTTATCTTCCTGCACCATGTTGTTGTCTATTTAATAAAGTACCTTTTCTATGGACATGCTGTAACCCTGGACTAACCGCTTATTTGATCGGCTGTGCTCCGCCTGCATACCCTGCTGGGATTCTTCACTTAAAACAGTATTATGCTATGCTGTTCTTTGTGTTCTTTTAATAAGATGTAGTGCTCCAGCACTGAAGGAGTCCACACATCAAGTATCCCTGAAAACATTTCCTTTATTTGAGCTAAGTATTAACTTTGTGTATACATTCACACAATATCAGAGTGTTGATTACATCTAGTTTTTATATCTTCCATATACCCTTATCTATTTTTTGTTGCAGCCCTTTGCGTCTGGTACATCCAAATTAATTTTTGCGAGACACGTATATATTTAAATTCTAATACCAATTATTTGCTATATTGTTATGTCATGTGTATTACTGCTGTGCAGTGCTATGTACACGGATGGCGCTATATAAAGATATACAGTACATTCAGTATAACACACACATTCTTACCTAGAAACCAGAGAGCCTGGAAATTCTCCATCATCACATCCTTGTAAAGTTCCTTCTGTTCTTCTGATAAATAATCCCACTCGTCCTTGGAGAAGTAAATAGCAACTTTATCAAACTCAAGTGGTTCCTGAAACAGAGAATTTTCCAATTGTTGTGGTTTATTTGTCAGTGTGACGGTGAAGGGATTAACCAGGCTTATGAATAAAGGTCAAGTCGGCTTGGTTACCCCTGACCCGTGTGTTAGGGTCCTACAGAGTCAGTTCTGGGACCCAGATGTTGAAAACGCATTGCTTAGACTGTGTGCCACTTTTGCGACATTATAGATTAATTTGTCTTTTGCCTTTACTGGGGCGCTGGGATTGGGAGATTTCTAGGCTTTAAGTTTCAGGGTGGGTTTGTGGGAGAAAGTCTTTACAGAATGTGTCCATGTATAGGGGTTCCAGAGTTATGGTATACACCAAAAGTTGTATCTGGGAATTGAGTGAGACTCTCGAATACAGCCAAGCACATTATGCCGCCAAACTCTGACTCTGAAAGCATCATTACGACTCACCGCCAGGATGCCTGCTGCAGCATCGTCCAGACAAGGTAAATGGGGTTGAAGGGGTTCAACTATATCTGCAGCTATGTAGCAGGGGTTCCCCAGTATAGGACAGGTACCCAGATGTGTCCAGGTACCCTGAGCCTAGTATAGGGGTTCAGGGGATGCTCCAGCTAGGTGATAAAGCTGAGCATTGTGTAAAAGTTTTAAAAGTTATTTTTCTAATGTGTGCCAAGAATGAGGCTAGTGAGGGTAGGTGAATTATACTCTCGCTCCATCCCTGACACCAGAACAGAGACTTATATATTTTACCACACATAAGACAAGACACAGTATATTTTATTAAAGCGTTATATTTAAAAGGTATATGTACTGGTAACCTGTAAATGAACTGTGAAATTTCCAAGTCCTGGATTGCAAGGGACCAGATGGCTACCATGCTTGGTGCCTCTGTCTGTGCGGAGTCCGTACTTGAAAGACTCAGGGATGCCACGGTGTTAGAACAGGAGGGGTACTGCAGTTCTGCTTGAGTACCAACATCCTGGGCTATACAAGGTTATCCGGCAACCATTTGCCACAGCCCAGACTCTGAAGCCTGGGCAGCAGCTGTGCTCAGTATGCAAAGAGGCAGAGAGGCCAGGTTAGCCCATGCCCCCTTGCAGAATGAAAAAAAGGTGCCCTCCCTGCTTTACAAGATGGGCAAATTGGTGATTGGCTGGCAGGAGAGTTCCCACGATCTGATAGGCTGTAGAGGTTAGTGAATGAGAGCCTGAAAAGTGTTAAGAGGGCCTGCAGCCAATCAGGAGCGCAGATTCCAAGCGCCAAACCAACAGCGGCAAATTCAAAGATGCTCTGGACTGAATAGACGCGAGTTGGCGTCAAAGACTTTGAACACAGAAAAGTTTCCAAGTCCCGCTTTTGAAAACGTAATGGGTGCGGCAGGCATTGTATGCTGAAAACAGTTCCAGGACTTTTGTGAGTAACTACCGGTCATTGGAAAGTGCTCTAAAAAGGTCACCTTGGTGAATTTCGTTCCAGAAATGGATTTATTTGTTAGTCCCGTTCCCAATAAGTGTGTTAATCTTGAATTGTGTAACATTGTGTGTTCGTCGTTTATAAGAAATAAATTACAGTTTATTTTACCATCTTGTTTTTGCTCAATCAAATTATCCCGGTTATAACAAGGTGTTGTAGAACCGGGTCTCCTGTGACACACACACACAGACCTGGGGGGAGATAGAGATATACACACAGACCTGGGGAGAGAGAGATACACAAACCCACACAGGCCTGGAGAGAGAGAGATACACAAATCCACACACAGACCTGGGGAGAGAGAGAGATACACAAACCCACACAGACCTGGGGAGAGAGATACACAAAGCCACACAGACCTGGGGAAAGAGAGACACACAAACCCACACAAACCTGGGGGGAGAGATACACAAACCCACACAGACCTGGGGAGAGGGAGAGAAAGATACACAAACACCCAGACCTGGATGGAGAGACAGAAACACACACAGACCTGGGGAGAGAGAGATACACAAAAACAGATCTGGGGGGGGGGGGGGGTAAGAGAGATACACAAACACACACAGTCCTGGGGGAAGAGAGAATTGTGTGTATGTCATTTCGTGAAATAAATTACAATTTATTTTACCACCTTGCTTTGCTCAGTGATCCCAAAATAGAAATGTGTTGATAAACCTGGTTTCCCGTGACAGTCAGGAGGAACAAAATCATCAGAGCAGCCTCTGGCATTTCTGAGAGCATCTTACTGTTCAATAAAAAGTGTCTTATGGCATCACTCAGACTCTGCAATCAGTACACGAGTGTATTCCCTGCTATATTACATTATCTGTCCTACTATTAGGGGAGTATCTTCTACAGTATGTTACTAAACAGTTATAATGTGAGACTAAAATATAAAGTAGTATCAACAACAGAATCAGTCTGCATAAAAGCTTATAATTACTACATAATGATCCGTTGTAAGTTGTACATAAAAATATGAAAAAACAGTTTACAGAGAAAAATGAATTGAAATATAACAAATATAAAACGGCACAATTTCTGTGCACTTTTGTCTTCTCGTTTTGCATTTTTGATGCTAATTTGAACATTTCTGATGAAATAATCCTGTTCATTTATGTGAAACACCCATCATTTTGTACTTGCTGGGAGATTATAGTAGGAAAGTATTGTCAATTATTGGTTACCGAAAAGTCCATTAAAATTAACTGAAATCATTATCCATCAACCTAGCTTTTTTTTATCTGTTCTACCGATTAAATCAAAATGTTTGGAAGTTTCAAATGTTTCTCCAAAATCACGTGGTTATGATATGTTGTACAAATCAGATCTCAGAGTAAACACAGATTAATATTTAATTTGCCACAAAATAGGTGAAAATAACATCAACACTATATTGTACGGCAGGAAAATGAACATGAATCAAATATATAAAAATGAACAAGTAAACGTAATTAGTACAAGTTAATTGAAATGCAATCTAACGAACAAGTCGTGCGAAATAAAGCTCAATATAAATACAACATCAAAGTATGAATTGTATAAAGTGATATATATATATTGCTAAATACTCACCATCTGGAGCTGGTTCAGGAGCTGGAAGACAAAGGGACATGTTGTAGAAAGATGATCACAAACACTGATAAGAACTGTATCAGCTCCTGCCTTTTATACCATGACCTGCTGTGTCCTGGTCCCTCCTCCACCTCCTCTGTCCAATAGGGAGTTCTGGTGAAGATCCCTGACCAATCAGAACATTGGAATTGGCCACACTTAGCTCTGCCCCCTGACTGCAGCTTCTCAGGGGTTTCCCTCCCAATAGACTTGTTTCCCAGGGGCTGCTCAGTTCTTTAGGGCGCTATAAATCATGTTATTTTTTGCTATTTTGTCACTTTGATAAACGTGTTATATTATACACTGTGATTTTTATACTTCATGTTCTTGATGCCTTAATAGTGTTAGTTGTGTGAGGGAGAGGATAACATTGTGACAATTAATGCTATTCTCACCTAATGATTCAGGACATACAGGATATGTAAGGATTATTTGCACAATAACTGTACAGCTGAGTGTTACGGTGAGACAAGGTGGGGGGAGGGTAATTTGACACCAAAGACAAGGTATGATGTGGGAAGGGGCGTGAGCAGGGGTGGGGGGAGCAGGCAGGGGTCGCAGAAGGAACGGTTTGCCCATCCCTGTCTTAGGCTGCGCTTATAGTGCCGACTACAGCTATGGCTTCGGATGACGTCTCCCGTCTCCGTAACCCAAGCGGAAGTTGTAATTTGAGTTTGGGAGACATCTCTTGCTACAAGGGGAGTGACGGAAGGCAGAGGGGTGGGGACAAGAGCAAGGGGGATGCTGAAATGGAGAGGAGTTGCAATTTCGTTAAATTACGGGAGAATTTTCTATTTTAAAGTTGTTCATATAGTGTGTTTCACTTGACAGACACAGACACACACACACACACACACACACACACACACACACACACACACACACACACACACACACACACACACACACACACACTCAGGGCCGCCAACAGAAATCATGGGGCCCAGGACAAATGAAAGGAGCAGACCTCCCCCAGAACCCATAGCGCACCTACCACAGAAAAACACATTTTAGCGCACAACTTTTACTTAACCCCCCAATACATATAAAAATACACCCCCAATAATAAAACGCTGCACCCGATGCCAGGTCTCTTGGCAGCGCCGGAAGTCAGCTGGGCTAAGCTTCCAGTGCGCCGGCGTGAGAGGGAGGCCCAGCGCACGCACGAGCAGCCATTGTGGGATTGAGAGGTGCCTGCAGCGGGGCAGGGCCGGTAGCAACTGCTGTAACCTGCAGCCGGGCCCCCGCCACCGCCAGACCAAGCAGTCCCCCGCCACCCACCACAATCCCGCCAGACGCCAGGCTCCTGCCACCCACCGCAATCCCACCGCCCCCCGCAGTTTCCCAGCTGCCGGGCCCCCGCCACTGCCCCCCCACAGTCCCGCCAGCTGCCGGGCCCCGCCACTGCCCCCCCCACCACACCGCCCCCCACCCCCTGCAGCCACCAGCCCGACCTGAAATAATCCCCAAGGTAAGTCTGATTTTTATATGTAATTGGGGTGTATTTTATATATGTATTGAGGGGGTTGGGGTTTATTTGTAGATGTATTGGGGGGGGAGTGGGGTATATTTGTAGATGTATTGGGGGGGTGGGGCAGTGGGGTTATGATTTGTAGATGTATGGGGGGAGTGGGGTATATTTGTAGATGTATTGGGGGGGAGTGGGGTATATTTGTAGATGTATTGGGGGGAGTGGGGTATATTTGTAGATGTATTGTGGGTGGGGGTGTATTTTTATATGTATTCGGGGTTAAGTAAAAGTTACGCCTGCTCCTTTCACTTGTCCTGGGCTCCCCTCTCCCTGCATCAGAAGCTACCTGATTGGTTACAGCCGGTCACATGATGACACCGTCTCTGTAAAAATCAAATTCTACTGACTACAGATTCACGTCGCTCTGTCGCGCCTACTATAAGCGCATGCTACAGATTCAATGCATTTGTTTTGAAGCGACGTTGCGTCGCCAGCACTATAAGCGCAGCCTTACAGTTGATTATAACTTACACAGGTATCACTATAGACAGTGCTGTTATTACTACACTGTCATAAACATTCTTCGATATCCGGGGTTTGCAGACTCCTATTGGATACACTTTGGCTAGTTTAATAATTTATTTTAAAGTCCTATATTTTAATTAACTTTCGGAATAAACCTATTGAATTTTAAAACACTATAACCATTCCAAAAGGTGCGAGACGCTATCATACCGGGGCTCTTATCTTCAGTGCTGTAACTCTACCCGCCCCAAACAGCAGTGTGTGTGTGTGTGTGTGTGTGCCTGTGTGTGTGTGTGTGTGTGTGCCTGTGTGTGTGTGTGCCTGTGTGTGTGTGTGTGTGCCTGTGTGTGTGTGTCCCTGTGTGTGTGTGTGTGTGTCCCTGTGTGTCCTTTGGCCCGTCACTCCGCCTCAGGCCAATGAGAGGTGTGCGGGGGGCGGCCCAAGGGACCAATGAGATTTCCCCTAGGGACACCGGACATCCAGGCAGGCAGGCAGGCAGGCATACAGTGCTTTCACTAATATAGTATAAGATATAAAATCAGGAATCATGTACCACATATATTTCCACTTTATTATGGGAATTGTAAAGTTACAAAAGAATATTAGAAATTATTGATAGATATACTAATTGTGATCAAGTTTCCTTGTTTTATGAAATATGTTATATAATGATTTATCCTAGAGCACCCACCACTAAAGTGTTTATTACTCACCAGTGCTGATATCTGTAGGATGTTCCTTCTCCTTATACTGCTGGTGACCCCTTATATGCGGCTCTTCCCCGCGCTCAATCATTGATACAATCTCAGGCGTCACATTGACACATCCTGTACATGTCAGGGGAGACACTTATATATTTAAAGTGTTTGCACCATAGAAAAGTCTTATTCCCTTTATCTGCTATATTGTTATGTCACGTGTATTATACTGCTGTGCAGTACTATGTACATGGATATCGCTAGAGACACACACACACACTTTCTTACCTAGAGACCAGAGAGCCTGGTAATTTTCCATTATCACACCCTTGTGGGGCAGGGCAGGGCCGGTAGCAACTGCTGTAACCTGCAGCCGGGCCCCTGCCACTGCCAGACCCCGCAGTCCCACCAGACCCCCGCCACCCACCCGCAATTCCGCCACCAACCGGCCCCCCGCAATCCCGCCAGCCGCCGGGCCCCCGCCACTGCCCCCCCCACAGTCCCACCAGCCGCTGGGCCCCCGCAACTGCCAGCGGCCCCCCACCACCACCACACCGCCCGCGGTACACCGTCCCCCACCCCCTATAGCCACCAGCCCGACCTGAGATAATCCCCAAGGTAAACCTGATTTTTATATGTATTGGGGGTGTATTTTAAATATGTATTGGGGGGGTTGGGGTATATTTGTAGATGTATTGGGGGGGAGTGGGGTTTATTTGTAAATGTATTGGGGGGGGAGTGGGGTATATTTGTAGATGTATTGGGGGGGAGTGGGGTATATTTGTAGATGTATTGGGGGGGGAGTGGGGTATATTTGTAGATGTATTGTGGGTGGGGGTGTATTTTTTATATGTATTGGGGGTTAAGTAAAAGTTACGCCTGCTCCTTTCATTTGTCCTGGGCCCCATGATTTCTGTTGGCGGCCCTGATCGATCGAACACACACACTTCCCCTCTCCCTGCATCAGAAGCTATCTGATAGGTTACAACCAGTCACATGATGAGACTGTCTCTGTAAAAATCAAATTCTACTGACTGCAGAGATTAACGTCGCTCCGTCGCGCCTACTATAAGCGCATGCTACAGATTCAATGCATTTGTTGCGTCGCCGGCACTATAAGCACAGCCTTATAGTTGATTATAACACAGGTATCACTATAGACAGTGCTGTTATTACTACACTTTCATAAACATTGTTCGATATCCGGGGTTTGCAGACTCCTATTGGATACACTTTGGCTAGTTTAATAATTTATTTTAAAGCCCTATATTTTAACTAATGTTCAGAATAAACCTATTGCATTTTAAAATACTATAATTCCATTCCAAAAGGTGCGAGAGCGCTATCATACCGGGGCTCTTATCTTCAGTGCTGTAACTCTACCCGCCCCACACAGCACCACCAACCCCCTACTATTATTAAGCTGATGCGAGGGTACCATTCCACTATATTACTGTATATACCTCCCAGCTTTACATTAGTGACTGTATATACCTCCCAGCTTTAGATTAGTGTCTTAATATACCTCCCAGCTTTAGGTTAGTGACTGTATATACCTCCAAGCTTTAGGTTAGTGACTGTATATAGCTCCCAGCTTTAGGTTAGTGACTGTATATACCTCCCATCTTTAGGTTAGGGACTGTATATTCCTCCCAGCTTTAGGTTAGTGACTGTATATACCTCTCAGCTTTAGGTTAGTGACTGTATATACCTCTCAGCTTTAGATTAGTGACTGTATATACCTCCCAGATTTAGATTAGTGACTGTACATACCTCCCAGCTTTAGGTTAGTGACTGTATATACCTCCCAGCTTTAGGTTATTGACTGTATATACCTCCCAGCTTTAGGTTAGTGACTGTATATACTATATACCTCCCAGCTTTAGGTTAGTGACTGGATATATTGTATATACCTCCCAGCTTTAGGTTAGTAACTGGATATACCTCCCAGCTTTAGGTTAGTGACTGTATATACTATATACCTCCCAGCTTTATGTTAGTGACTGTATATACTATATACCTCCCAGCTTTAGGTTAGTGACTGTATATACTATATATATACTGTATATACCCACCACCCCCCACCCCCTGCAGCCACCAGCCCGACCTGAGATAATCCCCAAGGTAAGCCTGATTTTTATATGTATTGGGGGTGTATTTTATATATGTATTGGGGGTAGTGGGGTATATTTGTAGATGTATTGGGGGGGAGTGGGGTATATTTGTAGATGTATTGGGGGGGGGTTGGGGTATATTTGTAGATGTATTGGGGGTAGTGGGGTATATTTGTAGATGTATTGGGGGGGAGTGGGGTTTATTTGTAGATGTATTGTGGGTGGGGGTGTATTTTTTATATGTATTGGGGGTTAAGTAAAAGTTACGCCTGCTCCTTTCATTTGTCCTGGGCCCCATGATTTCTGTTGGCGGCCCTGATAAAACACACACGTCGCGCCTACTATAAGCGCATGCTACAGATTCAATGCATTTGTTTTGAAGCGACGTTGCGTCGCCGGCACTATAAGCGCAGCCTTATAGTTGATTATAACTTACACAGGTATCACTATAGACAGTGCTGTTACTACTACACTGTCATAAACATTGTTTGATATCCGGGGTTTGCAGACTCCTATTGGATACACTTTGGCTAGTTTAATAATTTATTTTAAAGCCCTTTATTTTAACTAATGTTCAGAATAAACCTATTGAATTGTAAAACACTATAACCATTCCAAAAGGTGCGAGACGCTATCATACCGGGGCTCTTATCTTCAGTGCTGTAACTCTACCCGCCCCAAACAGCAGCCCCCCCCCCCCCCCTACTATTATTCAGCTGATGGGAGGGAACCATTCCAGTATATTACTGTATATACCTCCCAGCTTTACATTAGTGACTGTATATACCTCACAGCTTTACATTAGTCACTGTATATACTTCCCAGCTTTACATTAGTGACTGTATATACTTCCCAGCTTTACATTAGTGACTGTATATACCTCCCAGCTTTACATTAGTGACTGTATATACCTCCCAGCTTTACATTAGTGACTGTATATACCTCTCAGCTTTACATTACTGACTGTATATACTGTATATACCTCCCAACTTTAGGTTAGTGACTGTATATACTATATGTGAACTTCGCGAAACGCGTAGGGAGTGCCATTAAGCACCGTAGATGAATACTGACGGGTCATGGTACGCATCATACCCGGAAGTGAGACCAGAGTGTACGGAGCTCGATCTTGGCGGGGAGGAATGTCTTAGCCAGAGCACAGGGTGGGAGCCTGGTCTGCAGCAGCACACCAACGGAAAGTAGTGGAACCTACACTGAGGGGAGCGGGAACGTGCCCCTGAGAGCAGGATAATGGTAAACCCTGACGGAGTGAGCTGCTGGAGACTGCAGTAGTAGTGCCTGGACAAAGGATCCCTTCAAAGCCAAAGTGCGAAAAGCAAAATATTCAACTGCAATAACCAAGAACGAGTTGCCAAACTCACAATCCGCAGTTTCCTTTTAACTGTTATTTAAAAAAGCCTTTTTTATCTTCCTGCACCATGTTGTTGTCATATGTAATAAAGTCCCTTTTCTATGGGACATGCTGTAAAACCCTGACTACCGTATTGATCGGCTGTGCTCAGCCTCTGCATACCCTGCGGGATTCTTCACTTCAACAGTATTATGCTATGCTGTCTTTGGTTCTTTAAAAGATGTAGTGCTCCAGCACTGAAGGGAGGTCCACACAATAAAGTATCCCTGAAAACATTTCCTTTATTTGAGCTAAGTATTAAACTTTGTGTTACATTCACACAATATAAGTAGTGTGATACATCTAGTTTTATAGCTCCAGATACCTTATCAATTTTTGTTGCAGCCCTTTGCGGTCTGCTGACAATCCAATTAATTTTTGCGAGACACGTATAATCTTAAATTCTAACCAATTATTTGCATATGTTATGTCATGTGTAGTAATTTACTGACTGTGCCGTGCTATGTACACGGATGGCGCTAATAAAGATATACAGTACATTCAGTATAACACACACTTCTTACCTAGAAAACCAGAGAGCCTGGAAATTATCCATCATCACATCTTGTAAAGTTCCTTATTGTTCTTCTGATAAATAATCCCACTGTCCTTGGAGAAGTTTAAAGAAGAAGTAAGTAAATAGCAAACTTTATCAACTCAAGTGGTTCATGAAACAGAGAATTTTCCAATTGTTGTGGTTTATTGTCCAGTGTGCGGTGAAGGGATACCCAGGCTTATGAATAAAGGTCAAGTCGGCTTGGTTACCCTGACCCGTGTGTTAGGGTCCTACAGAGGGCGTTATGGGACCCAGAGGTTTGAAACGCCTGTGCTTAGATGGTGCCACTTTTGCGACATTATAGAATAATTTGTCTTTTGCCTGTACTTGGAGGCGCGGGGATTGGGAGATTATAGGCTTAAGTTTCAGGGTGGGTTTGTGGGGAGGGGAAAAGTTCTTTACAGAATGTGTCCCTGTATGGGGTTCCAGAGTTATGGTATACACAAAGTTGTATCTGGGAATTGAGTGAGCTCTCGAATACAGCCAAGCACATTATGCCGCCAAACTCTGACTCTTAAAGCATCATTACGACCCCAGTCACCGCCAGGATGCCTGCTGCAGCATCGGTCCGACAAGGTAATGGGGTTGAGGGGGTTCGTTTTCACTATATCTGCAGCTATTGTAGAAGGGGTTCCCCAGATAGGACAGGTACCCAGATGTGTCAGACCTGAGCTAGTATAGGGGTTCGGAGAGCTCCAGCTAGGTGATAAAGCGAGCATTGTTGTAAAGTTTTAAAAGTATTTTCACTAAGTGTGTGCCAAGAATGAGGCTAGTGAGGGGTAGGTGAATTATACTCTCGATCCATCCCTGACACCAGAAAACAAGACCTTATAATTTTACCCACATAAGACAAGGACACAGTATATTTTATGAAAGCGTGATATTTAAAAGGTATATTTACTGGTAAACTGTAAAGAAATGTGAAAATTTCCAAGTCCTGGATTGCAAGGGACCAGATGGCTACCATGCGTGGTTTGCATCTGTCTTGTGCGGAGTCCGTAATTGAACGAATCGGGATGGCCACGGGGTTAGAACAGGAGGGGTACTCAGTTCTGCTGAGTACCAACATCCTGGGCTATTACAAGGTTATCCGGCAACCATTTGCCACAGACCAGACTCTGATGAAGTTTGGGCGCAGCTGTGCTCAGTATGCCAAAGAGGCAAGGGCCAGGTTAGCCCATGCCCCATTGCAGAATGAAAAAAAAGGTGCCCCCCTGCTTTACAAGATGGCAATGGTGGTGGATTGGCATGCAGGAGAGTTCCCACGATCTGATAGAGCCTGTAGCGGTTAGTGAATGAAGAGCCTGAAAAAAGTGTTAAGAGGCCTGCAGCCCAATCAGGAGCGCAGATCCAGCGCCAACCAACAGCGGCAAATTCAAAGATGCTCTGGACGAATAGACGCGAGTGTTGGCGTCAAAGACTTTGAACACAGAAAAGTTTCCCAAGTCCCGATTTTGAAAAAGTTAATGGGTGCGGCAGCAGGTATGCTGAAAACAGTTCCAGGACTTTTGTGAGGAACTACCGGTCATTGGAAAGTGCTCTAAAAAGGTTCCACCTTGGTGAATTTCGTTCCCCCAGAAATGGATTTTATTGTAGATCCCGTCCCAATAAGTGTTAATTTGAATTGTTGTAACATTGTGTGTTCGTCGTTTATACGAAATAAATTACAGTTTATTACCTATCTTGTTTGCTAATCAATTATCCCGGTATAAAAAGTGTTGTAGAAACGGGTCTCTGTGACACCACACACCAGACCTGGGGGGAGATAGCAGAATATTACACCAGACTGGGGGGGAGAGGAGATACACAAACCCACACAGGCCTGGAGAGAGAGAGAGATAACAAATCCACACACAGACCTGGGGGAGGAGAGGAGAGATACACAAACCCCACACACCAGACCTGGGGAGAGAGAGATACACCAAAGCCACACAGGACCTGGGGAAAGGAGAAAGAGGAGACCACACAACCCACACAAAACTGGGAGGGGGAGAGAGAGAGATACACAAAACCCACACAGACCTGGGGGAGAGGGAGAGAAAGATAACAACACACCCAGGGACCTGGATGGAGAGAAGAAGGAGACAGAAACAACACAGACCTGGGGAAGAGAGATCACAAAAAACGATCTGGGGGGGGGGGGGGGAAGAGAGAATACAAAACACACACAGTCCGGGGGAAGAGAGAAGTGTGTGGTAGTCATTTCGTGAAATAAATCTACAATTATTTTACCAACTCTGACGTTGCTTCATGATCCCAAAAGAAATGTGTTGATAAACATGGTTTTCCCGTGGACAGTCAGGAGGACCAAAATCATCAGAGCAGCCTCTGGCATTTTCTGAGAGGATCTTACTGTTCAATAAAAAGTGTCTTATAGGAATCCTAGACTCTCAATTCAGTACCAGTTGTATCCCTTGTCTATATTACATTATCTGTCTACTATTAGGGGAGTATCTTCTACAGTATGTTTATAAAACAGTTAATAATGTGATGCTAAAATATAAAGTAGATCAACACAGAATCAGTCTGCATAAAAGCTTATAATTCCTACATCATGATCCGTTGTAGTTGTACATAAAAATATGAAAAACAGTTCAGTGTACAGAGAAAAATGAATTGGTGAAATTATAACAAATATTAAAACGGCACAATTTGTGCACTTTGTTTCTCGGTTGCATTTTTGAGTGATGCTTTAATTTGAACATTTAGATGAATAAATCCTGTTCATTTAGTGAAAACACCCATCATTTTGTACTGCGGGAGATTATAGTAGGAAAGTATGGTCAATTATTGAGTTACGAAAAAGTCCATTAAATAAATTAAGCTGAAATCATTACTCCATCCAACCTACTTTTTGTTTATCTGTTCTACCGATTAAATCAAATGTTTGGAAGTTTCAATGTGGTTCTCCAAAATCACGTGGTTATATATGTTGACAATCAGATTCTCAGAGTAAAACACAGATTAATATTTAATTTGCACAAAATAGGTGGAAATTAATAACATCAACACTATATGGTACGGCAGAAAATGAACATGAAATCAAATATATAAAATGAACAAGTAAACGTAATTAGTACACGTTAATGAAATGCAATCTAACGAACAAGTCGTGCTGAAATAAAGCTCCAATATAAATACAACATCAAAGTATGGAATTGTATAAAGGGGATATCTATAATTGCTTAATACTCACATCTGGAGTGGTTCAGGAAGCTGGAAGAAAAGGGGACATGTATGTAGCAAGATGATCAAAACACTGATAAGGAACTGTATCAGCTCCTGCTTTTATACCATGGACCTGCTGTGTCCTGGTTCCATCCTCCACCTCACTGTCCAAAGGGAGTTATGGGAAGATCCACTGACCCAATCAGAAATTGAATTGGCCACCTTAGTCTTCCCCCTGACTGCAGCTTCTCAGGGGTTTCCCTTCCCCAATAGACTTGTTCCCAGGGGGCTGTCGTTCTTTAGGCGCTATAAATACTGTTTTTGTTGCTCTTTTGTCACTTTGATAACGTGTTATATTATACACTGTGATTTTTATACGTCCATGTTCTTGATTGCCTTAAAGTGTTAGGTGGTGTGAGGGAGAAGGATATAACATGTGACAATTAATGCTAGTCTCACCTAATGAGTCAGGACATACAGGATATTGTAAGATTATTTGCCACAATAACTACAGCTAGTGCTTACGTGAGACAAGGTTGGGTGAGGATGTAATTTTGGACACGCCAAAAGACCAAAGGTTAATGTGTGGGAGGCGGCGTGAGTCAGAGGGTGGGGGGAGCAGCAGGGTCGTCCGCCAGAAGGAACGGTTTTTTGCCACCCGCCCTCGTAAGGCGTGCGCTTATATGCTTCCGACTACAGCTATTGGTTCAAGCGATGTACGTCTCCCGCTCCGTACCCAAGCGGAGTTTAATTTTGAGTTTTGGGGGAAATCTTCTTGCTCTACAAGGGGAGTGACGAAGCAGAGGTGTGGGGACAAAGCAATGGTGATTGCGTGAAATGGAGAGGAGTTGCAAATTCGTATTCGGGAGAAGTTTCTATTTAAAGTGTTTTCATAAGTGTGTTTCACTTGCAGCGAACACACCCCACACAAACAGGACACACGCACACACACACAACCACACACGAGAACACACAGCACACCAACACACACACACACCCTGCAAGCACGTCCAACGAGAAATCATGGGGCCGCGACAAAAGTGGAAAGAGCAGAACTCCCCCAGCCCCATAGCGCACCTACCACAGAAAAAAACGACAATTTTGTAGCGCACAACTTTTACTTAACCCCCGGGCCCAATAGCATATAAAAATACACCCCCACATGCATAAAACAGCTGCCAACCCGGATGGCACAGGTTCTCTTGGCAGCGCCGGAAGTCAGCTGGTGCTACAGCTTCCAGGACAACGGGGTCGTGAAGGGAGGCCCAGCGGCGCGCACGAGCAGGCCATTGGGATTGAGAGGTGCCTGCAGGGGGCAGGCCACGTTAGCAACTGCTTAAACCTGCAGCCGGCCCCACGCAAACCGCCAGCCAAGCAGTCCCCCGCCGCCGACCAGCGCGACCACAATCCGGGCGGTCATACGCCAGGGCTCCGCGACCCACCACCAGCCCACCATCCCCCCTCAGTTTCGCCAGCTGTCCGCGCGGACTGCTCCACCGCTCACTCCTTCCCTCCACGCGTCCCGCCAGTTGGGCCCGCCAGCGCACCCCCCACCCACCACACGCGCCCCCCTCACCCCGCTCAGTCCAAACCAGCCCCGACCTGAAATAATCCCACAAGGTAAGTCGGTTATTTATGATACATTGGGTGTTATTTATATATTGCCATGGGGGTTTTTTTTTGTGATGTTATAAGGGGGCGGATGTTTGAGGTTGGTGTGTATGATATTGTAGATGTATCTCGGTGGGGGTGGGGGTGAGTGTGTGAGGGGGGATGGGTTATATTTCTCGTAGATCTTATTGTTGGGGGGAGTGAGAGGGTACTATTTCGTAGATGATAAATTGTGGGGGAGGGGGTATAGTTGTAGACTTATTGGGGGAGAGTGGGCATAGTATGTTTGTTGATGGGTATTTGAATGTTCAATTGCTGGTGTGGGGGGTGTATTTGTTTATATGTCTCTCGGGGTTTAACATGCAAAGTTCACGCCTGCTCCTTTCACTTGTCAGTGGGTCCCCTCTTCCACTCCCTGCATCGAAGCTACCTGATTGGTTGTCAGACGCCGGTCACATAGGGGATGACACCGTA
Source organism: Ascaphus truei (assembly GCA_036426205.1). Lineage (NCBI taxonomy): Eukaryota > Metazoa > Chordata > Amphibia > Anura > Ascaphidae > Ascaphus > Ascaphus truei. The sequence continues at coordinate 6,573 of WSYH01004379.1, read as the reverse complement.
CTCTGTAGAAAATCAACATTTACTGAAATACAGATTCACGTCGCTCTGTCCGTCCTACTATAAGCGCATCTGCTACAGATTCAAATGCATTTGTTTTGAAGCGACGTTTGCGTCGCCAGCAATATAAGCGCAGCCTTAAGTTTGATTATAAAGACTTACCAACATATCACTATAGACAGTGCTGTTTTACTACACGTTGCATACACTTCTTCGATAAATCCGGGGGTTTGCAGACGCCATTGGATACACTGTTGGCAGTTTAATAATTATTTTAACAGATCCATATTTTAATTCACTTTCGGAATAAACTGATTGAAATGTTAAATAAACCTATAACACCCTTCCAAAGTGCGATGACGCATCATAACCGGAGGCTCTTCATCTGTCAGTGTGGTAACTCTACCGCGCCCAAACAGTCAGCGGGCCCGCCCCCTCCGTACTAGTTATCGCTGCTGATGCGAGGGGAACCACTTCAGTTTTACGTATATACCCCCAGCTTTACATTAGTGACTGTATAAACCGTTATGTATACCTCCCAGGAATTTAATCATGACTGTATAGCTACCAGCTTAGGCAGTGCACTGGATATACTGTATAATACTACATCCTCTTTGGGTTTAGTGACTGTATATACTTCCCATCTTTACGTTCAGTGACTGATATATACCTAAGCCCAGATCCGGTTTAGATTAGTTGACTGGATTATACCTCCAGCTGTTACATTATGACTGATAAACCTCCCAGCTTTGAGTTGTATGGAATCTAGTGATAGTGATGATTACCTCCCAGCTTTAGATTAGTGGACTGATATACTCCCATCTTTCAGTTGTAATATGACTTGGTACTTCTGTTATACTACCTCCAGCTTCTAGCATTAGTGATGGATATGACCTTCCAGCTATATTATGATGTATCGTCACTTGAAGTAGTGACTGGATATACCTCCCAGCTTTAGATTAGTGAACTGGATATAACCTCCCATTTAGATTAGTACATGGATATACATCCCAGGTTCTTTAGATTAGGTGACTATTATCCTCAGCAGTCGATAACCCAGCTTAGATTAGTGACTGGATATACCCTTCCAAGTCTTTAGGCATCGTCCATAGCAGGACAAACCGGTGCTCGAGGCGTGCGGACAGCTCCGCGCTGGACCCTGCATCTCAATGAGGATACCTGAGAGGGGGCCTCACGTAGGCGGCCGCAGGCGTTAGTGGAGAGGCTTTGGAGTTTTCAAGCGAGAGCCACACGCTGGTTTTCAGCGCCGCTGGCTGACAAAATCCAATCAGCCTTAAGCAGCCGTCAACCGCACCCCAGCGCCACAGCGTGGACCAAAGTCGGAGGCGCTGACGTCGGCGCGGACATGTGACTTCAGTGGCGTCGCGGGCCGATTGGCCCAGCGAACTGTCACTGCCCGAGCGCCTCGCCACCCCGAAGACCCCTCCCAACCCCCCCCAGGACCCTCCTTCGACGCACGTTGGCTCGCCGGCAAGTCCGTGGATCGCTCCGCTGACTTAGAGCGCGAGCCTCAGCGTTAGCGCGTCCCCGGCTCTCCTCACCCCTCTATGGCCCAGCTTTAGATTAGTGACTGTATATTACCTCCCAGCTTTAGGTTAGTTGACTGGATATGATTCACTTGATAAAGGACCACCTAAGGTCTGAAAAGCGTTGGTGTGTTTTGTAACTGATTTTTGAGCCATTTAAATAGCTTATTTTGGGAACGCATACCCTGTTGGTTTATTGGCTGTTTTTTACAGCATTGGCGATAGTGCTCCGTTTTTTCCTTCCTTGTCTGTGAAGGATTTTACAACGGAGGCACATTCAACCTGGTGAGGTGATGGACACTACAAGGACTTTCTTTTCATCGGGAATCTGCTTTCCCAAGTGAGTCCGTTCCAGCTTGCCTCAATCAAATTTCAGGGATCATCAACTGGTAAACTATCCTTACCTCATTGCCTTGTGGGGATAGCTGTTTACACCTGATCCAATAGGACATATCTAAATCAACGGTTGTCTTCCAATTCATTATAACAATTTTCAAAATACATAGTCTTGAGAGCATCAAACAGTTTTTTCTTCTGATGACGGATATACTGTATATACCCCCCGTTTAGGTTAGTGACTGTTATATACCTCAGCTTTAGGTTAGTGACTGGATATACGTATATACCTCCCAGCTTTAGATTAGTGACTGTATATACTCCCGCTTTAGGGTAGTGACTGGATATAAGTATATACCTCCCAGCTAAGGCTAAGCCCCACTCCCAGTCAGCGCGCCCGCACTGCAGACAGGCGGTGGGCTGCACGACACAGACCGCGATATGATGTCGTAGGGAGCGGGAGTGGGCGGAGCTTGAGCGGAGGGACCGCTACTCCCCCCCCCCTCCACGGCTGGCAGGAGGGAGCTGCTGCTGGAAGGTAAGCAAAACACCACACAACACCTCTACTTGCTCTTGACAGCTCACGCCCCCACCGCTGAATGGTCATCAGCGCACCACGTGACGCGTCAACGCTCGGGATCACAATTTCTTGCATCCCCTGGCGGCTGAATGCGTCACAGCGCGTAGTGAGCCGTGCTGCAGTGAGGGGGGACTGGGACCGGCTCTGGTAGGATTCCCCTGCTGGGGGGAACGCTCACGCGGCCGCGCGACACCGGGAGCAAGAGCAGGGTCCCAGTCCCTTAGATTAATGACGTTATATACCTCGCCAGCTTTAGGTTAGTGACTGTATATACCTCCCGCTTTAGGTTAGTGACTGTATTACCTCCCAGCTTTAGGTAGTGACTGTATATACCTCCGCTTTAGGTTAGTGACTGTATTAGCTCCCAGCTTTAGGTTAGTGACTGTATATACTGTATAAACCTCCCAGCTTTAGATTAGTGACGATATACCTCCCAGCTTTAGGTTAGTTAGTGACTGTATGTATATACCTACCAGCTTTAGGTTAGTGACTGTATATACGTTATAAACCTCCATCTTTAGATAAGTGGCTGTATACCTCCCAGCTTTAGGTTAGTGACTGTATATACCTCCCAGCTTTAGGTTAGTGACTGTATATACATCCCAGCTTTAGGTTAGTGACTGTATATACCTCCCAGCTTTAGATTAGTGGCTGTATATACTCAATATACCTCCCAGCTTTAGTTAGTGGCTGTATAATATATACCTCCAGATTTAGATTAGTGACGTATATACCCCCGCTTTAGGTTAGTGGCTGGATATACTATATACCTCCCAGCTTTAGGTTAGTGACTGTATATCTTATACCTCCCAGCTTTAGGTTAGTGAAGTATATACTCTATACCTCCCAGCTTTAGAATTAGTGACTGGATAACCTCCCAGCTTAGATTTGACTGTATATACCTCCAGCTTAGATTAGTGGCTGTATATAACCTCCCAGCTTTGGGTTAGTGGCTGGTATACTATATACCTCCCAGCTTTACATTAGTGGCTGGATATTACTATATACCTCCCAGCTTAGATTAGTGGCTGTATATTACTATATATCTCCCAGCTTTAGGTTAGTGGCTGTATATACTGTATAATATATATACTCCCCGCTTTAGATTAGTGACTGTATATACTCCCAGCTTTGGGTTAGTGGCTGTTTATATACTCTATACCTCCCAGCTTTAGATTAGTGGCTGTATATATATATACCTCCCCAGCTTTAGATTAGTGGCTGTAATACTATATATCTCCCAGCTTTAGGTTAGGTCTGTATATACTATATACCTCCCAGCTTTAAGGTTAGTGACTGTATATACCTCCCCAGCTTTAGGTTATGGACTGTATATACTATATACCTCCCAGCTTTAGTTAGGACTGTATATACTATATACCTCCCAGCTTGCTCCCTGATCTGAAGTCGGGTAGCATGTGAGTAGAGATCTCATAAACTTCCCCCCAGATGTGCAATGAATGAGCCGCCGGACTGGGGGTGTCACTGCTGTGATTGTGTTACCGGGGGGGAGACATTACCACCGGGGACCGGAAGTGGGCAGAGCAGACAGGAAGTGCCCCCTCCCGGAGTTATCACCGGTGGTGAGTCTCTCTAACAGGAATAACATATAATATGTGGTGGGATCCGTCACACGTGGGATGAGGTGGCCCAGTGCTAACTGTGTGTGACCTGGAGTAGATTGCTATGGGACAGATATTACTAGTGCTGCTATGCATAGATTGGGACAGACTGTTGTATGGCGTAGCGTGCTTAGTAATATCCGAAAAAAATTGCTGTGAATAAAGCGTTAAGTGCCTAAATAAATAGCTAGGATTACAATCATAATACACTCTTTATATAAAGACTCAGCTGAGAGACCGGCGTTGCCCTGGAGCACAATTTCCGCTCCCCTCTCTGTTGTGTCCCCCCCCCCTGCGCCAGCTCCGTCCCCACCCCCCCACTCTACAGTGTTCTACACACACCAACCACAACACACAACACACAGGGTCCCCAACACACACTGTCCCCCCCCCCACACACACACACTGTCCGTCCGTCCCCACACACTGCCCCCCACCACACACACACCACACACGTCCCCCCCCCCCAAACACAACACACACACTCCCCACCCCCCCACAACACACCCCCCCACACAACACACCCCCCCACAAAACCACGCCCCCCCCACACACACACACTGTCCCCCCCCCAACACACTGCCCCCCAGAACACACACCACACTGCCCCCACAAACACACACTGCCCCAACACACAACACATTCCCCCCACAACACACTGTCCCCCCCCACACACACAAACTGTCCCCCCCACACCCCACACACACTGCCCCCCCCCACACACCAACCGTCCCCACCACACACACACACTGTGGTCCCCCCCCCCCACATAACCACTGTCGTTCCACCACACACACAATGTTCTCCCCCCCCCACACTACCGTCCCCCCACACACACACTGTGTTGCCCCCTCCCCCCCCCCCCCC
>WSYH01004378.1:0-53931 GCA_036426205.1 Ascaphus truei | reverse complement strand
CAGCATAGCTGGCAAGGAGGGGGTCCTGTTCTTTTATGCAAATGTCAAGTGTTAAAGAAAGTACATGGAGCTTATCTTGAGACTGAGCCAACATGAGGAGGGCGCCCTGTTGTACTAGATGAATGTCCAGTGATAAGGCCAGTTCATAGAGTGCCTCTTGGGTGTCGGACAGTTCCATAGGTTACACATTATCCCAGGTTAAAGGGGAATCAGGGGAGCGAACACAAGCGGCCAGAGACTATTTTAAGTTCTGGATGCAGTGAGCCTTAATAAAGAGATTACAACGGCATTGTCTTTGCAAAGGGGTTAAACCTTCATATATAAACAGATCTTCAATCAGGGTTAGTATTTCACACAGATACTGGTCTTCAGAGTGGGACTGGTATGCAGGCCGGGACATAACTTCACGAGAAAGAAGAAACTTTGGCGCTACTGCGCATGACCGACTCAAGGAAACTCCCGGATGACCTTCAACCAACTTTATTGACAACACACACTAGGGCTACACCGCGATCTCCCCCTCTACGCGTTTCACCCTCTAGGATAGGGCTTCGTCTTGGAGTGGGGAAACGCGGTGACTGCTTGACATTTAAACTTAAAAAAGCCCGCGAAAATGGGCAAACATGTTAACCCTTTCGTGTACATTGCCATACATCATATCTTCATTGTTACTGAGGTATATCAATCCTGAATAGTACAAGCCCTTGAAAAAATCACCATTAGAATAAACATTTCTATATTAGGCTCATCCTCAAGTCAGGCAATGTCACGAAGGTACACTGGCGACACACTTTATTGAAGTGTGGCCAGTTCCGCAAGCCGGGAGATTTCCCGGCTTGCAAGTGGCAGCCCCTCGGCGTGCCGCGCGTCACCGATGCGCGGTCACGCGTCATCGGGTGCCTGCGCCCCCTGCACGCGCGTCCAGGGCTCCCCGAGGGAGCCCTGGTGTCCCGCGATGTGGGGGACGGCGGCAGGAGGTTCCGGGGGACCCGGCGGACCCGGAGAGGAGAGGGGGAAGCCGCGATCGGCGGGCCTCTCCTCCGCTGCTTCGGCGCGCGCCCGGCACCCTCCGGCGCGCACCAGGTAACTGCTGCGGCCGAGAACGGGCAAATGCTCGAATAAACTCGGCCGCAGCAGTATATTAAAAAATTGCTAACAACACTTCAAAGTCTTACTGTGTCCCTAAATCAATATTACACTCATAAATACAGCTTCAAACCTATTCTTATGTGCAAAAGCATTTGTTATGGTGCAAACGCATTTATAAATACAATTCACATAATTAAATAAAATGAATGCTGATTAACATTGAATAGTAAATCATTCTGGGAACCAATAATACACGGAAGGGAAGGAAGGAAGGGGGGGTGGGGGGGGAGGGGGGAAAAGGAAAAGAAAGGGAGTGAGGGGGGATGGAATATGAGGGGAAGGAAAAAAAAGAAAACATAAGCGGAAGATACATAACACTTCTTGTATAATAAATAGAATAAACTGAATATTCCTAATTACTAATTAAAAAATACAAAGACATAGTCAAATCCCCCAAAAAAGAAGAGTATCTAATATTACAAGAAACAACGCAGATCCCATTCCACATTGAGTCCATTGGGTTGTAGGGTATTTAAAACGAAAATTCAATGTGCCCCTCGCTGATGCAAGATCTTAATCCGATACCCTCCGCGAGGAGGTAATGCAATGTGCTCAATGGTCAAACATTGTAAAGTCTCTACAGAACTCAATGGACACGTGTTAAAATGTAACGATACCGGATGCATCATGTCATGGTTTTTAATGAGTCTCAAGTGTTCTAAGATGCGAATCTTCAGGGCTCTACTAGTTAACCCCACATATTGCTTATTGCATTCGCATTTTAATAAATACACCACAAAGTTTGTCTGACATGACATAAATGATTTTATCTGGAATCTGCGTGTTTCATCACAGTTGGTAAAGTGTGTTGCTTTGTTCATAATTGGGCATATTTTGCAATGGCCACATTTGAATGAGCCCAGTAGCTTGGGAAAAAATGACAATCTATTTTTCTTTTGCATCATCGGTTTTAACATGCTAGGTGACAAAAAATTGCCTAATGTAGCCACCTTGCGAAAAACTACCCTGGGGCCTGCACAGACCATATTGCGTATTAAAGGGTCTAGAGATAATGTAGCCCAGTGTTTATGTATTATTGCTTTAATGCAATTAGCTTGTTCACTGTAGTTGGTGATAAAGTAAGGCGCTTCAGTGTTCCCGACAGGTGTACCCTGGCCAGCTCGACTTACATTCATATTAATAAGCATCTCTCTGTCTGTACCCAGAGCTGTTTGATAGGCTAGATCCAGGTCCTTTTTATCATACCCCCTTGACAGGAATCTCTCCCTCATCTCGCCCGCCCTAAGGACAAAGGTCTCCAGTGAGGAATAGTTCCGACGTAAACGCAGGAACTGTCCCTTTGGAATGCCTTTGACCAAAGTATGCGCATGACAACTTTTGGCATGAAGTAATGAATTCCTGGCATTTTCTTTTCTGAAGATATCAGATTGAATTTTGTTCTCAATATCAATATATAAATTGAGATCTAAAAATTGTATTTGATGTTTGTCAAATACATGGGTGAAACTCAGGTTAAGTGTATTCTCTGCCAGGTATTCAAAAAACTTCAAAAGCTCTTCTTCCCCACCACTCCAGATCATAATCAGGTCATCAATATAGCGCTTGTAGAACACTACATGATGCCTGAATGGATTTGAATCTCCAAACACGTGGGACATCTCCCACCAACCCATGAAAAGGTTGGCATAGGAGGGGGCAAACGAAGTCCCCATGGCAGTCCCACGTGTTTGGACACAAAACTGCTGGTCAAAAAGAAAATAGTTGTGCGTGAGTGAAAATCTAATACTATCCAAAAGAAAAGCTATGTGTGCCGGTGAAAGAGACGAATGGTTGTGCAGAAAAAATTCAATGGCTGTGAGGCCGTGTTCGTGTTTGATAATGTAGTATAAAGAAGCTACATCCAGGGTGACCCAGATGTAGTTTGAATGCCAAGTGAAATGTGCTAAAAGTGCTAAAACATGCTTAGTGTCTATAATATGTGAAGGTAAAGAATGGACTAGTGGTTGTAAAAAGTGATCTATGTATTGGGAAAGGTGTTCACCCAGGGATCCTATGCTGGAAATAATGGGTCTACCTGGGGGTGAAGTGAGTGTTTTGTGAATTTTGGGAAGGTGATGAAAAATAGGAGTGATAGGATCTGGAGTGGTGAGGAAGTCCCGCTCATTGGGTGAGAGAACATGTAAAATCTCACCTTCATCCATGAGATCCGCAAACTCTCTGCTGAATTGAGGGGTCGGATCACTGCCAAGAGCCTGATAGGCCTCTGGATCACCAAGTTGACGCTGGGCCTCCGAAATATAGTAGTCCCTGTCGAGTACCACTGTTGCGCCCCCCTTAACAGCTTTTCTAATGAGAATAAGATCGTTATCAGCAAGTGATTTCATAGCTGCCCTTTGTTCTACTGTTAAATTGTCCCGCTGAAATCCCCTAGCTCCTATACCCTTAGCAAGGAGCGAAAGATCTCTTTCTATACCTTTTTGAAAAATATCGATGTACTGCCCTTTCATATGAGAGGGGTAGAACAACGATTTCTTTTTGAAACCTGAATTAGTACTACCCAGAAATTCTATGGGGTCATCAATTGTGTTGTTTTCATTAAAGAGATCCGTCAGGTCCTGCTGATGGCACTGGTCTTGGAAACCTAAGGGAATTGGGATAACTGGATTAACATCAAAAACGGGTAACATTGCATTTTGATTACCAATTCTAGAGGAAAAAAATCGTTTAAGGGTTAGTTTACGTGTGAATTTAAACACATCCACCATAGTTGAGAAGAGGTTAAAGTGTGTGCTGGGTGCAAAGGATAGTCCAAGATGTAAAATGGACAGTTCCGGCTGTGTAAGTTCATATTTAGAGATATTAATGACTAGTCTCAATGTCAATGATTTCTTTTTCCCTCACCCCCCCTCCCCCCTATTCCATCCCCCATCACTCTCTTTCTTTTCCTTTCCCCCCCTCCCCTCTCCCCCTTTCCTTCCCCCTCCCCCCTCTTCCTTCCTTCCCTTCCTTTATTATTGTTTCCCAGAATGATTTACTATTCAATGTTAATCAGCATCATTTAGCCTTTATATTTAATTATGTGAATTGTATTTATAAATGCTTTTGCACCATAACAAATGCTTTTGCACAGAAGAATAGGTTTGAAGCTGTATTTATGAGTGTAATATTGATTTAGGGACACAGTAATACTTTGAAGTGTTGTTAGCAATTTTTTAATATACCTTCGTGACATTGCCTGACTTGAGGATGAGCCTAATATAGAAATGTTTATTCTAATGGTGATTTTTTCAAGGGCTTGTACTATTCAGGATTGATATACCTCAGTAACAATGAAGATATGATGTATGGCAATGTACACAAAAGGGTTAACATGTTTGCCCATTTTCGTGGGCTTTTTTAAGTTTAAATGTCAGGCAGTCACCGCGTCTCCCCACTCCAAGACGAAGCCCTATCCTAGAGGGTGAAACGCATAGAGGGGGAGATCGCGGTGTAGCCCTAGTGTGTGTTGTCAATAAAGTTGGTTGAAAATCATCCGGGAGTTTCCTTGAGTCGGTCATGCGCAGTAGCGCCGAAGTTTCTTCTTTCTCGTGACATTTACAGACTGCAGCACGCAGGAGCGGTGAAGATGATCAGGTCCCAGACTGGAGATGCAGCATAGGTAAGGATTTGACATCCCCCTGCACCGGTCAATTCAGTGACCACGCTGAGCTCCCTCAAACTTAGCTCCATTGACTTTGACACCATAGGTGCAACTGCTGGTACACGGAAGCGCAGGACAGTCTTTTGGCATTCAGGACATAACTTCAGTTGGAAAATTGCAAACCCCCGCCACGGCGCGGTCCGGTTTTGTGGGCCCGAGCATACTGTTACGCCGATGCTCGCCACAAACTGGGACCGGACCGTGGGGCTGAGGTGGGGTTATATAATCACCGACCTTAGTCCGCGCAGACTGATCCGGAGTGCGCAGTTCGTAGTCGTAAATCGCAGGGTCAGGATTGGAGAAGGCAGCATCGTCGTTCTTGAAGCCAACGTCGGGGTAGGAGAAGACAGGACAATCGATGGCCGAAGCAGGGTCGGGATAGAAGACATCCGGGTGGTCGTAGTCGTAGCAAGGAATCGGCAACAGGCAGACAGGAGTTCCCCGCTTCAGCGTGAGCGCGGGAGTGGCCTCTGCGTGAGGAGCTTGCTCAGCCCATGATGCCGGTATCAGCAGGGGAGACAGCAGGCTGGCCGAAGTACACCACGGGGCAGCGTTAGGGAAACCAACGCTTCAGCACAGAAGTCCAAGGTGGGTCACTGCATGGAGATTAGCAGCAGACCTAAGGAAAAGAAGAGTAACCACTGCTAGGACAGAATGCAGCAGGTACCAATGCTGGCTTAACACGCTTCAGCACAGGAGACAGGAACAGGCCTCTGGATACTCAGGAACTAGGAAGGTTAAAACACTAGGAGAGAGGCCTGGGCGGTTTGTGGCAGAGACGGTAACATCCAAGGTAGAAGGTATGCTCGGCACTGGTTCAGTGCCAACACCCAAGATATAAAGGGCGGAGATCCAATCACAGGAGGAGGGTGTGTGAGTATTACTCCAATGATGAAGCACAGGGCAGAAGCTGCAATGAGAGGCAGCACATGTGCCATTGATTGCCAGAGGAAGCTTTTGCAACTGCAGAAGTCTGCAAAAGCTATAATCAAAGCCAGGAGCGGATTCCTTACATAATGCAATCAATGTGATATTTACTGACGGGTATGTAATCAGGTTTTATGTAGCGCTGCGTAATGATATCATTATTATTGCCGGTGATTTCAACGGTACGTGGTAGTGGGACAAAACTGTGACCTACGCGTTGATGCATAATGATGTCGGTATAAACAAATATTGTATAAAAGCCATTTTTTATATCTCCACATATTTTATCCCTTTTTCCAATTTTATCGATGTTATTAGAATCCATGCCTAGAATGTTCATCATACGTTCTGTGGCTGTAAAGCGCTGTGTGCCCACAACAGACACTGTTCTTTCAAAGTCGTCATATTTCAATTTCATCTTGTTGCTGTCCACCGCATCATTAATAGACCTAACCAATTCATTAATATCACTATAATACCCCGCTTTTACCATGAAATTTGATTTAATGGCATTTCGCGGTGCTAGATGTATCGTGCTGTCTGTCGCTGCGTTCCATATCTGCGGACTAGTTGGGTTACAGATACGTTACCGTCCACTGTTTCAAATGTATTCCAAATATGCGGATACTGTATTTCTGTTAAAGCAACCTACCATTCACCTTTTAAAATAATGGGCTTGGCTAGTTTTGTCGTATAATTAGAAATGTCATTTTGGGGGAACGTTTCGTATGATGCGTTACTAGGCAACGTTACATAAAATGCAATATCCTCCATGACGGCGTATTTCTACAAACGAGTTAGTTGTGCTTTTTCTATCCAGCTGTTGAATTTTGTAGGGTATCCCCACCATTTAACGTAGTAGAAGATTTTACGCCTTACGCTTGTTTGTTTTAATATCTTCTCAATTGTGTAAACGTGATTTAAATTCTTTGGTATTTTTTGTACCTCTTCAGCATAGAATGAGCCTTCTATGGCCTCACCAGCGCTATCTGTAAGCTTATACAGAGGCTTCACGCCTTTCGTGCGTACATCATCAATAATAAATATTCCATCTGTAAAACACTGTTCATAACCCTTTGTAAAAACGCCTTTATACTTTGATATCTGAACGTGATCTCCAATTTTTAAAAGTGGCTTAAGTTTCTTAGAACTCACATGTGGCCCATAAATAGTCTTCCAAACGGTGAGAGAATTCGCTTGTGTTACATCCTTTGGCGCGCACTTAATGGTGCGATGCGGCGTGTGGTTATAGCTGTATATTAAGTCTGATAATACATCGTTGTACCGGTACGTATTATGAGCTGTGAAAAAGCGCCACATTTTCATTTTTAATGTCCTATTAAAGCGTTCAACAACTGAGGCCTTAACTGAGTTGCCAGAAATAAAACTGTTAATGCCATACTTTTTGAGCAGTAAATTAACATTCTTATTCAAGAATTCTTTACCACCGTCAGTTTGTAACTTTTGAGGCACACGGCCCTCTAAGAAAATTTCCTGCAACGCAGTAGCGATGCTTAATTCGGTTTTATTTCGCAACAATTTCGCCCAGGCGTATTTTGACAAAATATCAATAACCGTCTGTATATAGCGGGCGCCGTCATTAAACTTGGCAAAATCAATCATTGATACGAGTTCAGCTTGTCATTGTGAATCTATATTAGCAATGCAAATCATATTCCTTTTGAAATTTTTTCGCACCGGTTTGTATAATGAATAGACATCTTGATCTGAAAGATAATTTTTGACCGTTGCATTTGAAATACCGTATTTTTTTGCTGCATTATTTAAACTCTGTATGCCGCCAAAGGAACCCGGCGTTTTCGGCGTGTAATACATTTTTCGTAATTGGAAATCCGTTTTTTTTTATCTTGTATGTCTGTGCATTCTTTATAAGTGTTTAATAAATCAATATAATGTTTCTATGACTATTTTTGTCCCAGATTCTAAAGCATTTATTGTTGCTGGCTGTACATGCATCCGTGTGTTGTGCTTTCTGCATCTGTTTAATGAGTTACTGATAAACTGTTGAACCTCACATAAGGTATCCCTTAGGCTAATCATCCTGCTTAATGATTTGCTTCTCCTGATAGGCCTATCAATTAGTAATTATTTTAGTTATTACTTTTTTTTACTTGTAAATACGCCTTGTAATTAATTCATGCTTAAAAATGTTCTATCTTTTAAAAATAAATAAATATTTTTATGTAGCGGCTAACACATGTATAGACTATATACAAATAAAAAATATATAAAAAATATATAGAAAGATTTTGTCTGGGGAGGGATTCGAACCCACGTGGACATACGTCCATTGGATCTTAAATCCAACACCTTAAACCACTCGGCCACCCTGACACTTGAGGGGGTTTATCCTCTTAGAGCACTATTCTGTCTGAATTTTAAAAAAAAACTGCTATGACCTCTTTTCATAGTCTTTTGAATTTTTCTGACATGCGCACGGCGTTATTTCAAAATAAACATGTCCAGACTTGCCCGTATGAAAAAAAAACATGTTCGGGCATGTCCCAAACGCCTATAAACATGCCTGGACATGCCCCGCATATGTACACGCCCCCTCCTATCTACGTCAGCAGTATGCACCAATCACAAAAAAAGAATAAAAAATACACATCATAATAAAAAATTCAAATTGGCGCAGGGGGCGTCAACCACGTTATTTGGCGTAGGGGGTGTCAACCGCGAGTTTTTGGCATAGGGGGCATCAACCTAAAAAAATTGGCGCAGGGGGCGGAGCCAGATACGGAAGGGGCGGGACCGGATACGGAAGGGTCGGGGCACGTGGGCGGGGTTATGGCCAAAGGGGGTGGGGCTTAGGGCAAAAGGGGGCGTGGCACCTGTCAAAAAAGGTTTGACATAATGTATGTCTTCCTACTACTAACCTTATACTTACAGAAAATTTATACTGATTTCCATGTGCATCCACGCTGACTATAATACTGGATCAACGTGACTAATGGAGTGCGCTTTTGTTAACAAGAAGCCTATATATCCCAACAGGATTTAATATACTGGATACTGCACTGCAAATATGCTCACTGCCAGTGTGTCTCTGACAGTATACCATTGTGTGTGTAATGGATCCTCTTATGGTCACCTGCACTGATATGATCACAATAGCATTGTGGGTACACAAATGTTCTGATGATCACACCGGCATATGACTTTGAAGTTATTACACCTCTTTCAAACAAGCATATACCCCTACTCCATGTGAATCCACGCTAATAACAATACTGGTTCAATGTGGATGGAGGAGTATGGTTTATTAACAAACAGTCTATGCATCCTATTCAGATTCACTAACCTTATTCCTACTGTGTGATGTACATAAGCACACTAACGGGGTGTCTATATAGGTGTATTTGCTACCATATTCCAGTGCTTTAATCAGTATGTGAGCCACCAGATGAGATATTAAGACTTATATAGCAGTCAGTGAAAAGGTTTGTGTGTTTACTTGTCCTTTTGAGCCCTTTATCAGGGCTGGTCTATATTCATAGCACCCTATTGATGACTTGTCCTAGTCACCAATTTTATACATTTGTATGAACATCAGAGCTTATACAGCACTGAAAACACGATCACAGTCACTGATTGTGTTGCTCGATTTTAAAACCCTTAATTTTATATTCATTTGATTACATTAAAAGATTTTTAACTAATTCATAAATCATAGTGATTGAGTGCTCTGAAATGAGGTTTCCTGTTCTTGAGTATAGGTCACTGGGAGTATCTTTCTCACTACATTAATCACTTTCTACAACCCCTGGTTTCCACACTCCCTTCTAACTTATTGGACACATCGCACGTGCTGTCACTTTTTTTCAGCTTTTACAGCAACATGACACTATCTAGAAAAATCCACTACACTCTCTCAAGCACACAATGACCATTAGCACACAGGAACCAATGGGATTGCTTTCAATCCCATTGGCTGTAATACCATGTGATATGAGCCATGTGGCTTTAAGGATGTGATGTACCTCCCTTGAAGATGATCTCACCTCCTTAAATAAAAAAAGCCATGAAATGAGACAGCAACCAATTGGATTGTAGCTGTACCATCTGATCCTAAAATGTGACATCACAGACCCTATATAAGGCCTGTTCTGTCACATTTTAGCTCACAAAGACGTCAAGGCAACTTCCGTTGCTGGATTTACCATGGGGATCTATTGGATTACAAAAAAGAAGATAGAAGATTAAAGAAAAGAAGAAAAGAATGATAAATGAAGATAGAAGAATGAGAAAGAAGATGGATAAAAGATTATTTTTGTACCTGATGCTGTTCTTCAAGGAGGATGGAGGTGGATTTCAGTGGATGATATCGCAGCTAGAGAGCTTTCTGAAAAGCTGAGATTCGGTATGGGAAGACTTCTAACGGTAAGATAAATATTGAATGTATGTAAATTTATTTTTCATTTTTTTTAATTGCATTTATATATTTTTATGTTTTTGATTGCCCATTGACTGCAAATGTATTAATCTGTGCCCCTCTAGGGTATAGATAAATACAGTGACAGACAATGCATTTTTTGTCAAATGCTAGTTTACAATTGATTGTTATTTTTTCTATTTATGTTTATTGTTTGGTATTTGGATGGCTTGTTTTTAGTACATTTTTGGATTGGTTAGGGGTTTTATTTCTTGATTTATTTTGTTGGTTAGGTTTTTCTTTAATTGTATTTTTTTTGGTATAAAATAATTTTCATTCTTTAGCGGTTTTGGTATTAGAATAATTTTATTAATGTGTAGTTGAGGATTTTAGTTCTATTATTGTTGTGATGTTTAGGTGCTTATTTCTTTAATTGTTGTGTATTGTTGTGCTTGATTGTTTTAATAGGGTGGCCATTGACTGGCATTGATTGCTATAGTGGCTTATCATGCCCATATTATATGGGTATGATGTACCACTGTGCCAATGAATGGGTGGGGATACTTGTGCTGGGGTGGGTAGTTAGTCCTCCTGGGTGAGTAGCAAGTGAGGATAGGTTAACCCCTTAATTACTATATGTCATGGGAGACCAAGACTTAATACCGGGATTCTGGACTGAGCACACAAGATGAGTAAAATAAATTGTAATTTATTTATTTTCAGACAAACACACAAATTGTGCACAATTACACTTAATAAAACACTTACTGGGTACAGGGAACGAAATCCAATGTCTTTGGAATGAAACAAAGTTTCTGGGCACCCCTGCGCGCATGCAAGTGGGTGCGCAAATTGATCCGGGTGTGACGGTTCAGGGGATTCCTTCCCCTCCATGTGTCCCCGTCACCGCGCTTTCCCCTGCCTCTGATCTTTCCCCCTTGCCTCCTCATTCTGCTCTCCCTTCCTCCTCCCGCACCCGTCCCTCTGCGGCATGCCTTGACGCACTCCCAGCTGCCGCGCGCGTTCCTCGCAGGGCGCGCGCATATTCCCAAACACCTGATCCCCTCCGCGGCACTCTCTGCTCGCGGCATCCCTCTGTCTCCCCTCCGGACTCAATACCTTCTGCAGTCACTCCTCCGGTTCTCTCTCCTCCCTCAGCAGGCACCCCTTCGGCACGGCAATCTGCGAGCTTTCTGACGCAACCTGTGCGCGCGCACCACAACCTTACAGAGGGAGCGCACACACTCCTTTTGTAAACCTCCACAGACCTCTGGCTCTGCCCCCCACGCTGTACAGGCCATCTCCCCCTCTGATTTACCTGTCTCCTCTCTCTCTCCTTCTCACCTATCCCTGCTGCCTCTCACTCTACCCTCTACGCCTCCACTCTCTCCCATTGGTGTTCCCTCCTTTATATCCCCTGCCTGTCCTCTCACTCATTGCTCAGCATAGCTTCTTGTGACCCCTGTGTGTGCAGTCCTATGCTTTGCTCTCCTGTCTCTTTCAGCATGTTTTCCTGTTCCTGCTTAACTTTGGATCTCCCTGGCTTGAACTCTGCTTTGTACTGGATTACCCTGCTCTCTCCTGCCCTTGAACCCTGCATCCGGATACAACTTCACTGCCTTCTGTTACCCCTGGACTCTGGCTTATGGACATCATTATCCTGCCATCTATTGCCCCTGGACTCTGGCACACGGACATCACTATCTGAACTTTGAAACCCAAGGCATTGCAAGTATACCTTAACCTTCTTTCTACAGGCCCGGAAACGCACTACCACACTCCGAGCACGCCCTCACTGCTGTGGGTGTGTGTTATAACCCTACCCACCTCAGTACTGGGGACTGGCCAGGTCTGCGGGCATACAGGCGTTACATTATGCAGAGCCCAATAAATGCAGACCCCCCTGAGGTGGGTCAAGGTGTTTCCTTGGAACACTTACAATTTGTGAGAACCAGTTGACCACTGTTTCGCAACAACTTGCTAACCTGTCAATCCAGGAAACCCCAGCGGATCCGTCACCCCCTGTCTCTGTGACCTATGCTAATTCTGGAACACGTATACTACCTCCCAACCGGTATGATGGGGACACTCTCACTTGCCGCGGATTACTACCGGCCGTTCTAAGGTGGCTTACATTTACGCTTTACTCACTGGTGACGCCCTCGCTTGGGCTTCTCCCCTCTGGGAAAACAAAGCTGGATTAACCCAAGATTACCCTAAGTTTAGGCGTGAATTCCAACAAGTGTTTGACACTCCCGCACGCCGGGAGACGGCCGCTTTTTCTCTATTTCATATCTCACAGGCTCGAAGATCTGCTGCCAAGTACGCGATAGAGTTCCGTACCCTCGCCGCGGAGACTCAATGGAATGACGAGGCACTTGCCGCCGCATACTGGCACGGTCTGTCTGACACCCTGAAAGATGATCTCGCAACCCACGCCCGGTCATCCTCTCTGGAAGAACTGATTACTCTCAGCGTAGGAATGGATCAACGCACCCAGAAACGACGTCATGAGCGACACTGTTCCCGTTCTCTTTCTTCCCCGGTTGTCTCTCACAGGTCTTCTCCTTTGCCCTTCCTGGCATTAGACGCCCCTGAACCAATGAAAATCGGTAGCCAACAACCTCGGGCTGCAGAGAGAATGCGATGTCATCAGAAGGGACTCTGTTTCTACTGTGGTTCTCCAGAACATCGCCTCCTGAACTGTTCCCTGAAGCCAGGAAACGGGAATACTTAGTAAAGGTAGAGGGGCTTCTACTGGGTACTATCTCTTCTTGCCCCTCTCTCCCTAAGGATCTACCAAAGAAATTCATGCTTCCTGTAACGCTGGCGGGTCCTGACCTTCTATTAGAAGTAAAATCCTTCATTGACTCTGGATCTGGCGGTAACTTCTTGGATCATACCTTCGCCTCTGAGAATCAAATTACTCTGGTCAAGAGAAAAGCACCCATTGGCCTCAAAGCTATCGATGGACGTCCGCTTCAGCCAGCCTTTATCATCTGGGAGTAAATTCCTCTTACTTTGACCTTGGCCGATTGCCATAAGGAGGTAATAGTTTTTGATATCTTCCATTCTCCTACCGTTCAGGTTATTCTAGGATTGCCTTGGCTGCAGCTCCACAATCCGCGCATTGATTGGACCGGCGCCTTACCTATCCAATGGCCTTCCTCAGCCGAGCCAGTCTCTACTACTCCTCCTGCTGCTGGGCTCGCCGTTGTGGACTCCGTTCCTTCCAACCTGTCGATTCTTCCGATCGTGTATCACGAGTTCCTGAATGTGTTCAAAAAAGTACTGCCTCCTCATCGTCCCTACGATTGTCCTATTGATTTAATTCCAGGAACCATCCTTCTGAAGTCGAAATCATATCCCTTATCAGTACCTGAGACTGAGGCTATGACATTTTACTTCCAAGAAAATTTGGAGAAAGGATTAATCTGCAATTCTACCTCCCCCGCTGGGGCAGGCTTCTTCTTCAATCGTCCTTACGATTGTCCTATTGATTTAATTCCAGGAACCATCCTTCCGAAGTCGAAATCATATCCCTTATCAGTACCTGAGACTGAGGCTATGACATTTTACATCCAAGAAAATTTGGAGAAAGGATTAATATGCAATTCTACCTCCCCCGCTGGGGCAGGCTTCTTCTTCGTGAAAAAGAAGGATGGATCGCTAAGACCCTGTATCGACTTTCGCGGACTCAACAAAATCACGGTAAAAAATCGATATCCCCTTCCTCTAATCTCTGAACTGTTTGATCGTCTCCAAGGAGCCTCTATCTTCTCCAAGCTCGATTTAAGAGGGGCCTATAATCTCATTCGTATAAGGGAAGGGGACGAATGGAAAACTGCGTTTAATACGCGATCTGGACATTATGAATATATAGTGATGCCCTTCGGGCTATGCAATGCTCCTGCCATTTTCCAAGAGTTCATGAACGATATCTTCCGAGACGTATTGGGAAAATGTGTTATCGTATACTTGGATGACATTCTCATTTTTTCTAAAACTTAGATGAGCACATTCACCATACCAAATTGGTACTTTCTAGGCTCCGTGCCAATCGCCTATACGCCAAGATATAGAAGTGTTTGTTCCACCAAACGTCTACTGCCTTCTTAGGCTATATTGGGCTCTACGCAGTAAGCACCGAAAAAGTCCTCTCGCCAAGTGTTCCTTTTCGGCATTATTTTGCCGATTTTACCTCGCCGTATGCAATAAGAGCCGAACCCATTCGGAATCAAGCCGAAAACAGTTGTTCCCACTCTGACGATGATTTGCCGATCACACTCAGGTGTATCGGTGGCCATGGCGAGGTGGTGTTAGCTTTTCAAATTAAACTTCTTGCTGAATCTGGCGAAGCATGTTTTTGATTGCGCGGCCATTTAAAGGAAGCATGTATTGTTATTCATTCTCTGTGTTGTTGTTGGGAGAGAGAGAGACACACAGAGCTGGGCGATTTACATATTTCTGATTGACTGACAGAGTTGTTGTGTATTGTGAGTGCTTTGTCCTGTGTTGTTTTGTTAACATCTTTGTCTTGTTATCACTTTGTATTTGTTCAGTGCGATTGTCTTAAACTTTCTTTTCTGTTCTTTGTGAGTGCTAGAAGTATGGCCGTTAGGCGTGGGAAGAGTGGTTCTGGTAGTCGTGTGAGTACGCGTCAGAGTGAACGGAGGAATCAGGGGAGTGATGTTGCTGCGAGTGCAAAGTTAATAATGATGGCATCTTACCAGATTTTTTTTTTGTTGATGTTAAATTATTTAAGGATTAAATATAATTTTATCCGCAGTGTCTCTGTATATGGTAGCCACGAATGCAGGTGATGCAGTGCACAGCAAAGAAACAGGATACACCGGAACAGCAGCAGTAAAATAAAAGTCCTTTATTGTATCTTCATGGAGCAGACAGGGATGGGTGCAAAAAGCCTCCTTATCTTACGCGTTTCACGCCTATAAGGCGCTTCATCAGAGAGTTCTTTGCTGTGCACTGCATCACCTGCATTCGTGGCTACTATATCCTCTCCTTTCTGCAGAAGCACGCATCCCGGAAGGCTACAAGGGCATGGTCACGTGAGTTGGTACTTTATCTGTACTTTGGGGTATTTTATTGGTGTTATCAGGCAGTTGTCAGACCCAGTCCACATTGGCAGTGAGGGGGTGGGGCTCATATATCTCCATCACCCACACTCACCATGACATTATATTTGGGCACAGACACTCATGCTCACCCATATATACCTCATGACTCACCTTTATACCTGCACCTAGCCATTACCAATCTTCAATCAAGCATTCATTGCATCACTAGATGTACAACCATCACGGTCATTAGAGCACTATCACTGAACTTTGTTCACTTACCGTGTCTCTGTATATGTATCTATATATGTACAGACACACACAGTGTGTGTATATAAAGATATATATATATATTAATATTAATATTATAATATTATATCAATTATAAATATATATATATATATATAGATATATATATATAGATATATCTTTATATACCAACCCCCTGTGTGTCTATAAATAATATATCTAGCTATATATATACTATATCTATAGTCTATATCCTATATCTCTATATATATATATATATATATTAATATAGAGATAATATATACACACATATTATACACACAGAGTATATATTTTTGTGCAAACCAGCGACTTCTGTTAATGTTTATCAATGTAGGACTATTGCTACTATTATGTATCACTCGGGTGAGGCCCTAATTCACCACCTGTATTAAAAGGTCAATGTGATTACCAACAAGCCTGAAACCAGAAAACATTATTTAATTGTACACTATATATATACACACACACATATATATGTTTTGGCCAAAATCTCTAACTAAAAACCATATTTTATTATTAGCATTAGCATTGTTATTAGTACTGAAGCATCATTTCTTGTAATTATTACCATGTATGTTTTGGTCATTTGGGAGTGCACTGGGCACCCCCTGTGTTTTCCATATTCATGTGCCCACAGCCCATTGCACTCTATGTGGCATTACATAGTCAAGATTGGAGGTGTGGGCGTTTGAAGCTTGCTGGTTTGTGTTGTTTAATAATTGTCTGACTGGTATCATTGTATGAGGTTTGTGGCACCTCCCCCAGAGCTCACGTCAACTCCCCCTTTTTAATGGTGGATTGTCTCACTCTTGCTGCAGGTAATGAATCTATTATGGTTCTTCTTCCCCTCATACAGAGGTTATTGGAACCAATGCAGTGTAGTGTAGGACTGCACTTATTATGGTTTACCTTGACGTTTGGTGTGCAAGCTTATGAGTGTTTTGGCCAAAATCTCTAACTAAAAACCATATTTTATATAGCATTAGCATTGTTTATTAGTACTGAAGCATCATTTCTTGTAATTATTACCATGTATGTTTGTCATTTGGATGTAGCACTGGGCACCCCTGTGTTTTCTATATATATATATATTATATATATATATATATATATATATATATATATCACAAGAAAAACAGTGAGAGAGAGCAAATACACATAGATGAGACAAAACATCAAAATACCAGAGAGTACAAATATAACTGCTAATAGACACATTGTTTATGCTTAATTTTAACAACATATTATTTGTTAACTAATCATCATACCCAGGTTTATATTACTCACAAATTAGTTGTTGCAAAATTTTGACTAAACTTGTTTTTCTATTTTTAAATGCCTAATGGCAAATTAAAGTTTCGATTCCTGAGAAAATTTAAGTTTAGATAAGACAATTCAGCCAATTATTGTAACATTTTGCTTGTGGGGAGAAACCTAGACGTATAGCAGTTACTTTGTCTTATAACCTTTAAAGAAACCACAAGATAACTTCATTTTTCATAAAACACCACACCATCCGCCAGCTTCACAGTTACACACAAAAAACACTAAGGGGAAGCATGGCAGAAGCTTCTACACATCTAACACCAAACCTGGAAAATCATTTACATATTTAATCTCTGAGGCACATCGAAAAACGGTCTCAAAAAGGCACGGTGGGGAAATCTTGAATTGATACAAAAACAATACCCATACTTCAAAGAACAGCAAGCAACGAAATTTAAAACTTCAGTACGTTACACGTTATCCTCAGTAAAATGTTTTTAGCGTGTCTGTCCCTGATGGTAACAGCTGAACGATACGGATTCTGGCAGGTTGCCCAGCATTTAAACTTACCATGGAACATGGACCTATCTCTGCTAAATTCATGTATTTACCTAATACCGATAACATTGAGACGCACACCCTGCTGCGCCTGCTTCTATACCTGCACGCCCATTCAACAACACCAGATCCAAAATGGAGAGAACGACTATGATATGTATGAATACTTATATGTTGAGACGGTTTTGCCGTTGTAAACAACCAACAAGTGAACGACCTCAAGACCTCTTGTTTGAAGAACCCAATATAGGCCCGATGACGACATAATGGAGATGTGTGTGATTCAGGATTCAAAGTTGCACACGCATGGATATCCGGAGTTGTGTGTAATTTCCTGTACGCAACTGATGCAGCAACATAAGTTGTAACTTCTACTAGAATGGTAATTATAAATGTCGTTAGTGGTATTGTCAAATAATATATGTGTACATTGCTCAAATGATAATGATTGTATAAAGATTAACATAGCTACACTGGCGACACACTTTATTCGAGCTCGGCTAGTCCCACGAATTTGGGTATACCCGGGTGTATTGAGGTTTGTGACTGTTTTCTGCCCGAGTGCATTGAGGTATTTTCCAGGCAGGGATTGAAGCATTTTATTCCCGCTGGCTGCAATACTGCACAGTATATATATATATATACTGCATTACAATTCATGAATTTATGCCATCTGGTAGACACGCGAAGCATTGCAGCCTATTAAATCCTAATCATTATCATTTAACAGATCAGCCGCCCGTCAGCCAGGCATTAACCCAGGCTGGGAAGGCAAACGCAACGGGGCTTGTCAGAGGTGAGGAGCGGCGCATTCCAGGTATCTGCCAGGTACATACTGGGTATTTGCTCGAATAAAGTGTGTCGGTGCAGTAACAGCCTTACATGTAGCGTTAACAAATTCATTAGTTCATATGACACAATTCTAAATGACGAACCATTAGTACACATTGTTGAGGCACACAGAAATACGACATCATTTAAAAAAAATACATATCATTTAAACCTGTTGCACTAACTGTAACACACACACACCTCATTGTTTAGCATTCAACAGGTACAAACAACGTGACGCCCACATATGATGTGGGAACGTGTTCATGTTTCAAGGCGTCCTTAAAAAGTTTACCGATGCAAGACACACCCCCAACACACGTGCGCGCGTGATTATGTATTGGCTGTTGTTGTAGCTTATTGTAACGCTCTGTGCAGTGTGTCATGTGCGCGTGTCGCTGTGACGGTGCATGCACATCGCTGTAAACCAATGTTAATTCAATGTGAGGTGTGTTTGTGTACAGTTCACGGTGCCTTAACATGACGTCACCCGTATTTAGTGCGCTCATTGGCTTATCGCTCGTTTTAGCAGTTTACACACGTCTGTTGACAAAGGTTACATATGTACGTGTGGAGACAAAAAAACAGCACACAACGCAAATAGTGAAGTATGAAAGTAACAAGTGTATATTAAAATAGGGGATAAATATTCTGCGTACATCAAGATATTAGGACATAAACATTGAGTGTGTTAAACACACAAGTTACCACTCGGCGGCCACTCATACAGGAGTCAGGAGTATGTTTCCCTTGGCAGGCGTCTTAAACAGCAGCTGCAATGCTTTTCCTTCCTAGGAACACCTCTGCATTCGGTCACCGTCTCTGTGGGAAACTCCCCTCTGGTCAGCTGGGCTCCAGACAGATTGAGCAATCTGCAGCCTGCAGACGCACTGGGAGGGTACCCAGATTAATCAGTGAGGACCTTGGTGGTTCACAGAGCTCTCTGTTTAGTGCAGCCACAAGCAGGGGTGAACTGGCTGGCTGGGAATGAAACTGTTGCTCCGTTGCGGGACGCTGCGGAGTGACGTCACAGTAGCGATTTCAAAAGTACACAGCAAAAGCGGAATAAAGTATATGTACGTGTTTATAATAAAAATTTATTCCAATCATTTCCATAAGTTTCAGCCATGATATGCGTACTTCTAGCAGAACGATGTAGGGACATTTATTGAACGCACAGCGTTCACATCGTTTAGCGCATGCGTTAATACTTTGTCCACACATCCGTGATGTGCGCGCGCCGCAGACGTTGTGCGCACACATTATTATGTATACAGGAACCGATAAAAAAAAAAACCACATATGCCAGCAATGTTACGTTTGAAATAAGATACATATGTATCTGTAGTTCAATACTTGCAGTTTAATAATATACGTTACTTAGGAGATAATAACCTGTATCATATAGAGATGTGTGAAGCGTTGTAATGTTGTAATGTTGCAACTGAAATAAATGCGGAAATTTTTGAATACTTGTGCTTGGTGTATTTCACAGATGTCGATGAAAAATACATCGGAACAATGTATGATGTCAGAAGGAAAATCGTTGTATTAGATAATTAAGACTACTAGCGAACAAGTATTTTTAAAAATATATAAGAAAGCTTTCACTGTTTGATGCGCAGATTTACATTCACTATAGAATGTTATTGTAATGTGAAATTATTTAGTATGCACTTGACTATTATAATCATTTATTTTTGCACTTAATCTACACCTTATATTCATTAATTATACTTTCATACTAACATTATAAGTATTGGAATGTGATATATGCTTACCACAATATCACTATGATAACTAATAAGTACAATAAAAAATTATTCTCACGTGTGACTTGTCAAACAATGTAAAAGCTACATTAAAACTCGACAAAATATTATGTTAACGTAAACAAGACATAAACAAAATATAATGAAACAAACATATTGATAATGTCGTCCTGTTGAAACATCCTGTCACTATACCTGTATCGATGTTGGCACATCTTCAGAAATATGTAAATATGTAAATTTAAATAGATAACATGAACGGTCGTTTGAGTGATATTCTTTCACAAATGAAAAAAGAATGTTTTCAAATCATTTTCATGACATGTTCATTAAGGTAAACAACACACATTGCTAAAATTTGGGTATGTGATATGTAAGCAAATATAACATATGAATAATATAAATGTCTAAACTCAATAGTGTGCACATCATTGTGACACACATGTCACACTACGAACTAAAAAAATTACGTTTCAATATTGCATTAGCTATTGAGTCTCGACATAGTATAATTATTGTGTATGCATGAACAATAACAACATGAACAGACAATTTACATGTACGACACATTTCTTATACACGGAAACACAACACATTTCACTGTAAATAAGTATAATCCAACCTGTTGCTGAATGACATACCGGTGCCACATTTAATTGTCCACACAGCAGAGAACATAAAGGTGGTGTAGCCATATTCATCTGTTTCCTAAGAGAAGGTTATTTGGAAACATTTATTTGTAATAACAAGGAACGAATCCATCTATGTAGTACTATGTAGATATAGTTTGTTGCTTACATGAAAAATATGTGTTGATGACATTCCTTCGTGTCTCAACACCACTGTCTGTTTGCTCAGTGTCAGCTGGTAAAGTTACGGGATGGTCCTCCTCCAAGGCCTGACTTATGTCGGGTTTGACATTATTGCTGAGTGCCAGATTGTGTAAAATGCAACATGCAATGATAATATCTGACACTTTAGCAGGCTTATATAGAAGTGCCCCACCTGTTCGATCTAAGCACCTAAATCGTGTTTTGAGCAGGCCAAATGTCCTCTCTATCACGGATCGTGTCGAAATATGTGCCACATTATACCTCTCCACCGCATCACATTGAGGGTTTCTCACCGGGGTCAACAGCCACGGCCTAATTCCGTATCCTGAGTCACCTATAATCCATCATGCAACAATTAAAAAATAATTGACATGACATTCGTACATTACATATGATATCATAAATAAAAAGTTGTTTGTTAACACATCCTAATATGTACTCACCCAGCAGCCAACCAAGTCCAATATAGCCTTCTTCGAAAGCATGGAAGACTGATGAGTTCCTCAGGATAGAGGAATCGTGACTGGAACCAGGGAATTTGGCTACAACATACATAATCTTCATCGTGGCATCACATACCACCTGTACATTCAGGGAATGGTAGTGCTTACGGTTGCAGTAAGCATGCTCACTCTGACTAGGCGGGATCAAGGCAACATGGGTGCAATCGATTGCACCCATCACACATGGGATCCCGGCTATGTTATAAAAGCCAGTCCTCACTTCCAGCCACTCTGTCTGCTCAGTAGGAAAATGAATATAATTCCTAGCGCGTCTATTGAGTGCACATAGAAACTGGGTAAAGGCCCGCGAGAATGTAGATTGCGAGACCCCGCCCACTATGCCCACAGTTGTCTGGAATGACGCGGAAGCAAGATAATGTAATGAGCACAACATTTTAACAAGCCCAGGGACTGCACGACCTCTGGCTGTTATAAAATCTAAATCTCCACGTATCTCTTCATAAAGAGATAATATTGTTGCTAAACTCAAACGATAGCGACTTACTATCTCCTCCTCAGTCATCCCATCTAAGATGGTTCTCTCCCTGTAGACACGTGGATGAGGTACTACTTGTCTCCTCTCTCTTCTCCTCTCATCTCGTAGCCCTTTCCCTCTCCCTTGCCCTCTCCCTTGCCCTCTCCCTCTCCTCTCAGTATCCCTGTCCCTTCCTTGGCCTGTGACATCCTATTCCTCAGCTATGCTCTCGTCCAATATAATCTTCCTCTGTCTCATAAGCAATCGCATCATTTTGTGGTCTGTAGCTGTGAATGCGCAGGTAATTGGCCTCCTTTAAATACCTATGTGATGATGTCAGGTGAGTTGATGAAGTGCAAGGTGTTACATAAACATATCGAAGTAGTTTAATGAAAACTGATATCAAGTACGAAAGAAAATTATTTTTTTGTGTACTGTATGTTCAGCAGCCAATAATCATATTTGAGAATGATGTAATGTTACGCATTGTCAACCGTTTAGTTAACAATAATTTTTGGAATGTGTAATTCATGTTGCACTTCAGAACGCTAGACACAGTCATCTCATTAGGATCCAACCATGAGAAACTATGTTGTAACATGTCTAATTGGCCATGTTATTGTCACCTATTCACATGAAGTGATAGTACTGGGAATATCCATATTGTAATCCCATCAGGATACTTCCTATTGATTATGTTAAAATAGTGTTAAAGATGAGTAACTTCTGTAGATGTGTGGATATCTTTCGGAAAAGTGATTGTAATGCATCATGTACTATGTAAACATGCAAAGTTATTGTGTGTCCAATTGCGGACGTCATCAACAGAGGGAGGTCACAAAGTGTTCATGCGGCACAAAATCAAAGCATTGTGTATTGTATAGCAACATGACTGTACGCTGAATGTGTTAGATGTGTGAAATCTGTCATAACATATAATATTTTGATCTCCACTTAATAAAAATATTGCATATGATGGGAACTGTTCCTTTAAGAGTTTCCTCTTGGATTCTCCATTGACACATTCTAACATGAAGAATAATGTTGCACGCAACACATGATCACATACACAAGTAAAATGTTGTGCCAATACTAAACGTAAGCGAGGACACGATGCAGTGAATGACATGGACACTGTAATGCCAAGCACATTTTAATTATGACCAATATAACGTAAACATTCCTACACAGTTATAAGTCCCTGCTCCATTGACTCCATTGATGTAGAGATGTTTTTTTTTTTCTAAGTGCCGCCCCGGCAACCTTGCCGATCATTCTCCCCTCCAACTTGCCAACTTTAGTTGGCGGGACAAATTCCCGATGAAATCTCCATTTTTGAGTGCCAATCAACAACGATAAGCTGATCGGGACTACTAGAATACAGCCGAATAAAACAAACGTCGCGAAAAGTGGCGAAAAGTGGCTTATCGGTAGCCATATGGCGAAAAAAATTTACCGACAAGAAAAATAGCCGATTTTTAGCAATTTTCAGCGCTTACTGAATCGCAAACGCAAATGTTGCACGAAAATGCCGAAATTAGCCTTATCGAAGCTTAGTGCATGAGGCCCATTATCTCTAACCAAGGTTTTTCTATGGACCCAGAAAAACTGAAGTCCGTTCTCGACTAGCCGCTGCCAAATTCTCTCAAGGCCGCGCAGCGTTTTCTTGGCTTTGCCAATTACTCCAGGAAATTCATCCGTAATTTTTCTTCCATCGCTCTGCCCATCACCGCTTGACTAAAAAAGGTGCTGACCCCACGTCTTGGCCTCCCGAAGCCATTGACGCCTTCGAGTTTCTCAAAAAGGCCTTTGTTTCTGCACCTATCCTACGACATCCTGATACCTCACTTCCCTTCACGTTAGAAGTTGACCCCTCGGATGTGGGAGCCGGTGCAGTACTCTCTCAGAGATCCTCTCCCCAAGAAAAACTCCATCCCTGTGGGTTTTTTTCTCGGAAATTCTTGTCTGCCAAGAGAAATTATGATGTTGGGAATCATGAGCTATTGGCCATTAAATTGGCTCTTCAGGTGTGGAGGCATCTTCTCGAAGGCACCAAGGAGCCTATTGCCATCCTCACCGATCACAAAAATTTACTGTATATTGAGGGGGCTCGATGATTAGGATCTCGTCAGGCCCGTTGGTCTCTTTTTTTCCCCCCGTTTCAACTATACCTTTTCTGATATTCCTGGTACCAAAAATATCAAAGCAGACGCTCTCTCTCGCCAGTTCGCCACGGAGAATGAATCCAATGAGTCCGCTGAATCTATTCTCCCTGCCAAGTGAATAATCTGTGTTAGATGAAATCAACAAGGCCCAGGTTCACATTCCCAGGAGATTCAGGGTACCAGAGTGACGCTTGTACGCAGCTCCACGTTTTCACCACAAAATTTTACTTTGGGATACTCTTCTAGATCGGCCAGTCATCCATGCTTCAAGAGGACAGCGGATATTATTAAACAGACCTTTTGGTGGCATAAGATGAATAAGGACATTTTTTATTTCACCAGTGCTTGTCCGGTATGTGCCCAGAGTAAATCCGCCCATCACAAACCTTCTGGCCTTCTCATGCATCTTCCCATTCCGGAGCAACCTTGGAAACACATCTCTATGGACTTCATTCATTCACACTTGATTCCCCTCGAGGGCCTTCCTCATTCTGCTACTTTGGCCGATATTTTTTCTAAGGAAATTTTCAGATTGCACGGTGTCCCTGTTTCGATTGTTTCTGACAGAGGTTCTCAATTCATCTCTAAGTTCTGGCGTGCGTTGTCCCAGAGACTAGGGATATCCCTTCTTTTTTCTTCTGGATATCACCCTCAGACCAATGGTCAGACAGAAAGAATGAATCAGACCTTAGAGCAGTATCTCAGATGTTTCGACCCCGAATCTCAAGATAACTGGGTGGATCTGTTACCGTGGGCTGAATTTGCTATCAACTCTCTTAAAAATGAATCTACGCAAGAGTCCCCTTTCTTCATTAATTTCGGATTCCACCCTAGCAGTCTTCCACTCTCCTCCCTCCCTTCTGGTGTTCCCGCAGCGGATTCTCACGTTTCTACTCTTCAGAACTCTTAGAGGAAGATCCTTAAGACCCTACAAACTGATGTCTCAAGCCAAAAAACGAAGACAGATCGACGTCGTCAACTAGGTCACCTCGTTCAAACCTGGAGACAGAGTGTGGTTGTCATCAAAAAATATAAGGCTCAAGACCCCGTCTCCAATGTTGTCCCCGAGATTCTTGGGTCCCTTTAAGATATTAGAGAGGATCAATCCGGTCGCATACCGTTTGGCACTTCCTCCCACCATGAGGATTCCTTCTGTGTTCCATGTGTCCTTACTCAAACCATTTATCCGAAGCTCTCACTTCCCGGACCGTTCCCGAAAACCCAATCCGGTGACCATTCACGGACAGCAGGAATACGAAGTTTACTCCATAATTGACTCCCGTTGGTCCAGAAATAACCTACAGTTCCTTGTTCATTGGAAGGGGTATGGCCCAGAGGAGCGTTCATGGATTCCGTCATGTCACATTCACGCTCCCAAACTCCTCTGGCAAATCCATCAGAAATTTCCCCAGAAGCCACGGCAGGATCGCCCGGAGATCGATCCTCAAGGGGGGGATACTGTGACGGTTCAGGGGATTCCTTCCCCTCCATGTGTCACCGTCACCGCGCTTTACCCTGCCTCTGATCTTTGCCTCCTCTCTCTGCTCTCCCTTCCTCCTCCTGCACCCGTCCCTCTGCGGCATGCCCTGACGCACTCCCAGCTGCCGCACGCATTCCCCGCAGGGCGAATGCATGTTCCCAAACACCCGAACCCCTCCACGAAACTCTCTGCTCGCATTGTCCCTCTGTCTCCCCTCCGGTCTCAATACCTTCTGCAGTCACTCCTCCGGTTCTCTCTTCTCCCTCGGCAGGCGCCCCTGTGGCACGGCGCTCCGTGCGCTTTCTGACGCTGCCTGTGCGCGCACCCCAACCTTACAGAGGGCGTACACACACGCTCCTCTTTTAAACATCCCCAGACCTCTGGCTCCGCCCCTCACGCTGTACAGGCCATCTCCCTCTCTGATTTACCTGTCTCCTCCTCTCTCCTTCTCACCTATCCCTGCTGCCTCTCACTCTACCCTCTACTCCTCCTCTCTCTCCCATTGGTGTTCCCGCCTTTATAACCCCTGTCTGTACTCTCACTTATTGCTCTGCATAGCTTCTTGTGACCCCTGTGTGTGCAGTCCTACTGTATGCTTTGTTCTCCTGTCTCTTTCAGCATTTGTTCCTGTTCTTGCTTACCTTTGGATCTCCCTGGCTTGAACTCTGCTTTGTACTGGATTACCCTGCTCTCTCCTGCACTTGAACCCTGCATCCTGATATGACTTTGCTGCCTTCTTTTACTCCTGGACTCTGGCTTACGGACATCACTATTCTGCTCTCTATTGCCCCTGGACTCTGGCACACGGACATCACTATCCGAACTCTGAAACCCAAGGCGTTGCAAGTATACCTTAACTTTCTTTCTACAGGCCTGGCAACGCACTACCCCACTAAGGGCACGCCCTCACTGCTGTGCGTGCGTGTAATAACCCTGCCCACCTCAGTACTGGGGACTGGCCAGGTCTGCGGGCATACAGGCATTACACCGGGTAAACGTCTCTGGCTAGGGGCACAAGTTGCCACCCCTATATCTCAGCCAAAAGGAAAAAGTTTGTTCAATCCTTACAGGGTAAGTTCGGGAACCCTTAGATCTAACGAATTCCAGAAGAGGGGCACAATCCTTGGTTACAATATAATTAACCCCTCACACTCCGGAACCGCTGGCGCTGGGACTTGGTGAATCCGATGAAATCTTCAGATGGAACTAACAGGGATTGGGCAGCAGGCATTTTTATAGGGTTAAGGGTCCTATACTTAACATGCACAACCAATCCCGCCCATGGGAGCATTTCTCCCACCTATCTTCGACTTGCCAGTACCTTGCAAAGAGGGCAAAAGTTGCTTCCTGGTTTGCACGGAGCATGTGCTAACCTCACACCTGAGGTCCTTAGCATACCGGGTCCAACAACTTACCTGGCGACAGTAAGTCTGGGGTTGGGCTACCATGTGTGAAGTGCCCATACTTCCCGCCGGTATCGGGCAATTAACAATATCCTGGCCACCCCAACACCTAGGATCTCTGAGGCTTTTCAACTCTGAAATTCTCATAGACACTGAAGCACCAACTCTGCAGGGTGCCTTGGAAGTACGGAGATGAAAAATCCTTCAGCTCATTCACCCTTAACATATTTACATGTTAAAGGATTTATTACCAGGCTGACAGAAAAAGTTTCCTGTCTTTACATTTAAAACTAGCACTGAACACACACTTTATTTTTTATATGTGGTTTCTACCTGTATAAATAATATAAAACAAATATGTATGTGATGTAGAAAACCAGTGCTTCCAAATAAGCCAGCCTTTAAATGTATAAGAATAGTGCTGGGACCAAATATGCTTCTATAAATTATGATAATGTGGAAAATAGCTGAAGCGCTCAAATGCAGGTATATCTCAAAATGATAATAAGCCAGACCACTATACCAGGGTACTAACAATTGATATAGTACCTATTGTGTGATATAATGGGTACTATCCTCCTGAAGACAGGTGGTGTGTGGTGCAACCCACTCACCATCAGTCTCATTGGCAGGTTCCCCTGAAAAATATACAAATACTCACATCCTGGTAGGGCAGGCAGGCAGGCTGTGCAGCTACTCAATGCAATACAGGGAAAAAGGAGACCAAAAAGCGCACCAGCACAAACGGAGCAGGAAGGACCCAGGACAAAAAATTATTAAAAGGGCACTTTAATGTGACAAAAGACCCATCCAATCCAACGCGTTTCGGAAGACGTCACAACAGCATTCTTTTTGTACGCTGTGACGTTCGAAACGCGTTGGGATGGGTCTTTTGTCACATTTAGTTACCCTTTTAATCATTTTTTGTCCTGGGTCCTTCCTGCTCCGTTTGTGCTGGTGCGCTTTTTGGTCTCCTTTTTCCCTGTATAAATTATGATAACCCTAATAGGGGTAGGGGACTAGTAACTAGTGCCATAAAACACCAATAAGCTGTACATAAATTGTCCCATACAGTGAAAAATTAGGTTATCACCCCATAAATTCAACTCACTGTGAACTTCCAAGATCCAAAGGAGCAGTCCCAAAGCAGCAATCAGCAGCGTGCAATCCACCAGGCAGAACTGAGAAGGAATGGATGAGAAAGGCAGTGCCCAGCCAAGGAAGCAGGAGGAGGCTCTCGGTAGCATAAAAAACACTTTAATGTGTAAAAGGATCAAACATAGCCCCCCAGAGCAGCAGCAGGTATCACACCTACGCGTTTCAGGCTATAAGCCCTTTATCAAGGTGTGGATCTGTGGGTCTGACCCGGGGCCCCCCAGACACCCGCGGGCATACCCATGGAGACCCCATTGTGGCCCACGGTGACCTATGGAGAACACCTGGTGGACCACGGCGCCTGGCGGGGATAACTCGTAGGCCTCCAGACCCTGTTTGAAACCTGTTGCTGGGCCACTGTGAGGCTTACGGACACCCGTGAGGGCCACCGGGGACTCCCGTGGGCCTGGGGTATATACCCTGTATGTAAAATAATAAATCATGTATTTATGGGAGGGCACAGGGGGTGGGTTATGTATTTATTAAATATAATGATGTTTATTGTGGGGCTGTGTATTTTTTTTTATTGTGGTTACTGGGGGTGGGGGAAGGGGGTATTGGCCCCAAAGGTATGTGGGTAGGCCTCCCGCCTGGGTAGTGGGTGAGGGTGGTTAGGCCTCACGGGGTGGGTAGTGGGGGAGGGTATTTAGGCCTCCTGAGTGGTGGGTGAGGGTGGGTTAACCCCTTAATGACTGTTGCGGTTAATAACCTCTAAGGTGATTAAGGGTTTAGGGGACATTACTTTGGCTGTTTTTATTCTTGTTTATGTTTTGCAGCATCGGAGGGGGCATGGACGGTGATGAAGATGAGGATGGCCTTCATCGTGGCAGCCGGACAAGGGTGAGTGCAATATGTATTTAATGTATTTATAGTTCTATATGTATTTTGTGGATAATAGTAATTGTGCCCATTACTATACTGTATGTGTTAGGGGGGGGGTGTATTTATTTATAAGTATTTATGTGTTTTAAAATTATTTTTGGGGGGCACAGAATTGGTACTGCGGGAAACACCCGAGGGCCACCGCCGGCCTATAGTTTCATTGTTGTGCATATATGTACTGTATGTTAGGGGGGTATAGGGGTTGTTGGTGTAATATTTATATATATATATATATAAAAAGAAAAGGCAGATGGCACACACACATTTTGCAGAAAAGTAGATGCTTATCCCATACAGACAGTAAGTATAAATGAGCTCCTTACCAGGCAGATCCAGAGTCCCAGACCCACAAAGCAAGGAAGAGACAGCACACTCAGTTGTATCCAAAAAAGAAGTGTATTAGAAGAAAACAGGCACATTCACCGACGTTTCGGTCCTAGAAACAGGACCTTTCTCAAGGGAGTGCTCTAAACATAGTGAAGACAAACATACATATATACCCACCATCAAGTAACAAAGAAAGTCCTGATAAGTCGAATCACAACACTAAACAGCTGCAGACACTCACTAACCAGATCTGAGAATGACATCATATATGCGACCACTGCTGGAGAGAAAAAGCGTAACAAAGCGTCACAAGTAACCATGGAGTCAATGAGGCTAAAGGCAACAACCTCGCACATGCGCAGCGCGAGTGTCTCAGTGAGTAACTGAAAATAAATAAATAAATATACCCAGGAATCGCTATGGAGCCGTGTAGTCAGTGCAGATCGTAATAAGGGAGAAGGCAGTGTGGTCGCGCATGCGCGGCGCGAGTGGCATAGAAAAAGACTGAAAATAAATAAATATATGCAGAGATTGCTGAAGAGTCATGCGCAGTAGTTCCGAGCACAATGGAGCAGAAGGCAATGATGTCGCACATGCGCAACGTGACAAGCACCACCAGTGAGCAGAATAATAAATAAATAAGCAAAAAACTACTATAAAGCCACAGGAGCCAATGTAAACGCACGAAAAGTACACCTAACAGCCACAGCGCCTAGAAGGACAAATTACTTGAAACACCAATGTGGATGTGAAACAAGGAAAGGGAAAAGAACAAAGGACAAAGGGAAACATAGGACACAGACGGAACAAATAAGACAAGGGAAGGAGGGAAGACAAGACAAAAAATGATAAAGAGTGGGATGGATGGGTGCTACGGAGGATGAGAGCGGGGTTCCATGGAGAGAAGCAGCAGCGTCGCCGAAGAAGGGTGGAGGAGGTGACCTGTGGATTTCCAGAAGAGTAGAAGCGGCAGCGTCGTCGAAGAGGGATGGAGAAAGTGACCTCTGGATTTCCGGGCGAGAAGCGGCAGAGTCGTCTATGTGCAATGGAGAAAGTGACCCGTGGATTTCAGGGGCACCTGTGGCAGCGTCGTCCAAGAGCAGTGGCGAAGATGGCCTGTGGGTTGCCGGGAGGGCGGCGGCAGCGTCGAGGAGGAGTAGTGGAGAAGACGGGCTGAAGATATCCAGGAGAGCGGCGGCAGAATCGTCGAAGGGTATTGGAGGAAGTGGTCTGCGGGTTCGATGGGTTGGCTGCCATTTGTTTTGCGTTGAGTGTACATCACCGTATTGCTTCTTGACATAATAAGGCTTACGTGTATTAAAACCCTTAGCCTTTGTGGTCAGCAGAAGGTTTTCTTTATTAGCCTTAGCCTGTCGCTTTGGCCTTGGCTTGAAACGGCTGCCGCCTTTCGCTTTTTCTGTGAGATAGGCACGGCAGAGGCGAGTGGCTTCCTGCGTCCGTAGAATCGGGGTTGATCCATGGAAGCAGATGGTACAATGCAGTATCTGGACAAGGGCAAGTTCAGATAAAGATCATCGAGTGGTGGGCTATGCAAGTGTGTAACCTTTTATGCATGGCGACGAGGTATAGGTGTTGAAAGTGGGCGTACTCTAATGTGAGTCATTAACGTATAAATACACCATCCATTTTGTGGATTCACTGCACATTGAATACACATCGACTAAACATCGAATATACATTCTTGTGCTTGTATTTCTTTCTACTCGCAGCTATGCCTGTTAAAAAGATTTCAAAGGTCTCGCATGATAATTAGGAGATGTACACTATCGGCAGCATCCATCAATTTGCGATGATGTGCTAACGCTGTGTTTGAGTAGGGTTGGGTGGTGTGGGTGTTGGTGGGTGGGGGAGGTAGGGGGTAGGGCGGTTTCTGTTAGTTGCTTCTGGCCTCGTTGTGCCATCAACCCCTGTGCTATCATGCACACGGAAAAAACCAGACACCGCACGAGGACACCAACGATAACTACCGCGTTAGTATATTTATATAACTATATAATACAGTATATCTATCATTGTTTATATTGCTGCATATTAATAGAACAATTATATGTTTGATCTACTGTATCTAATTTTTACGTAGTTATTTCGGTATTTATATAACAACAGTAATATATATTTTTTATATTGCGCATATTAATAGAACATAATATGTGTCACTTAGATCTACTGTAACTAATATTTTAGTTATTTCAGATATTATATAAACGTATATATTTTTTATATTGCTGCATATTAATAGACATATATTGTGTCTGTACTGTAGATCTACTGTATCTAATTTTTAGTTATTTGCGGTATAACTAGGGAGAAGAATGAGGTGACAAATAGGGAGAACGGGGAAGGGAAAAGGATTAGACTAGAACATAGTAGTGACAAAGAAGGAAGTTGCTGGGAAGCAATAGAGAATATGAGTTGGGGACAAATGTTGATGATGGGGGGGGTAAGTAAAAGGAGAGTTAGGTGTTGTTTGTGAGGCGGATGTTGTTCTGAGGAGGGTCTCGATGTGGAGAGGGAGTAGGGGTGGGTAGAGGGTGTTATAAGTTTAATAACAACAGTAATTATATTTTTTATATTGCTGCATATTAATAGATTCATATATTGTGTACTTTAGATCTACTGTATCTAAGATTTTAGTTATTTTCGAGTTCGGTTATTTATCTAACAACATTAATTATATTTTTTTATATTTCTGCATATTAATTGAACATATATTGTGTACTGTACTGTAATCTACTTGTAATCTAATATTTTAGTTATTTCTGTATAATCATATAACACAGTATATGTATATTTTGAATATTGCTGCATATAAATAGCACAATATCCATTGTATACTATTTTTACAACCAAGGATGTGCTGTGCTTGTGGCCTACTTCCTGTACTCTACCAGGACTGTTTTTCTTTGGTACTACTGTAGGGACAACCCTCATTCTGTGTCGACAAATCATACTGGAGAGAATGATGGAAAAAAAGGTGGCATACAGGTTCAAATACACTCTGCGACAGGAAATTCAAGATCTACCGATCTACCGCATAAAGAAGATGAGATGCAGAATTGGATGGAAATATGGACGTTTGGTGTTAGTACCTGGACAGATGGAGGTATCAAGTGTTGTTTAAGAAACCTGTCTGTACCTCATAAATATTCCGTGTCATTACATAGCGATACCCCTATGATAGAGACTGTTAACAACGATCAAGAAGTGTTCAGGCCCCAGGCATGATCGACAGTGAGAAGCGTTTCCATGATTGCATCTTCCATGACGATTGCTACGTATCGCTGGGAGATTTGCCACCTTGCATTCCACAAAAAGGTCAATTCTAAATGACCGCATCCAAAACACCCAGTGAAGAGATGTGTGGGTGACCATCTCTAGCGTGGACCAGATGCCCATGGTCATCTTGTGGAAGGTAAATTATATATCAAATATACATTTGGCCTTATGAACTGTACTGTACTAGGTGTGCAGTTTTTTTGAGGTCAACTTTTCTTTTTTTTATAGGATCATGTACAACAGCTTCTTCCAGACAAACTTGTGCTGAGATTCTGGAATACACAGCTTGACATATAAGGCTTACGTGTATTAAAACCCTTAGCCTTTGGGGTCAGCAGAAGGTTTTCTTTATTAGCCTTAGCCTGTCGCTTTGGCCTTGGCTTGAAACGGCTGCCGCCTTTCGCTTTTTCTGTGAGATAGGCACGGCAGAGGCGAGTGGCTTCCTGCATCCATAGAATCGGGGTTGATCCATAGAAGCAGATGGCACAATGCAGTATCTGGACAAGGGCAAGTTCAGATACAGATCATCGAGTGATGGGCTATTGCAAAGTGTGTAACCTTTTATGCATGTCGACGAGGTACAGGTGTTAAAAGTCGGCGTACTCTAATGTGAGTCATTAACGTATAAAAACACCATCCATTTTGTGGATTCACTGCACATTGAATACACATCGACTAAACAGCGAATATATTTCTTGTGCTTGTATTTCTTTCTACTCGCTGCTGTGCCTGTTAAAAAGATTTCAAAGGATCTCAGCATGAAAATTAAGGAGATGTACACGAGCGGACAACGAATTGCAGATATCCAACGCTGGTTAGCTGCTTCTGGCCACGTTGTGCCATCAACCCCCGTGTGCTATCATGCACCCGGAAAAAACAAACAACGCACGAGGACACCAACGATAACTAACGCGTAAGTATATTTATATAACTATATAATACAGTATATCTATTATTGTTTATATTGCTGCACATTGATATAACTATATAGTATAGATCTATCTAACATCATGGTTATTTCTGTTTATTTATATTACTATATAATATAGTATATCTATCTATTATTGTTTATATTGCTGCATCTATAATTGTTTACTGTAAATGATGTGCTGTGCTTGTGGCCTACTGCACTGTATCTTACCGGACTTTTTTTTTTCTGTACACTGTAGGGAGACAACTCTTCTGGTCGACAAAATAAGTGAAGAGAATGATGAGAAGAGTGCATTAAGGGTCAAATACACTCTGCTGCAAAATCAAAATCTCACTATATCCGAGACCAGCATAAAGAAGATGAGATGCAGAATTGGATGGAAATATGGACGTGTGAGGTTAGTACTGGACAGTACAGGAGGTTAAAGTGTTGTTTAAGAAACTGTACTGTACCTATAAAATTATTCCTTGTCATTACAGAGCGTACCCTATGATAAGGGATGTTAACAAGATCAAGAGAGTGGTCCAGGCCCAGGCATGGATCGACACCACTTTTCAACAACCTTACCTCGTCCGCCATGCATAAAAAGGTTACACACTGCAGTAGCCCACCACCGCTGATCTTTATCGAACTTGCCCTTGTCCAGATACTGCATTTGTACATCTGCTTCCATGGATCAAACCACGATTCTACGGATGCGCAGGAAGCCACTCGCCTCTGCGTGCACTATCTCACAGAAAAAGCGGAAAGGCGGCAGCCGTTTCAAGCCACCAAGGCCCAAAGCGGACAGGCTAAGGCTACTAAAGAAAACCTTCTGCTGACCACAAAGGCTAAGGGTTTTTTTAATTACAACGTAAGCCTTTTATGTTAAAGAAGCAATACGGTGATGTACCACTCAACGCAAAAAACAAATGGCAGCCCAACACATCGAACCCGCAGACCACTTACTCCAAAATACCCATTCGAGATTTTTCTGCCGCGCTCTCCTGGATATCTTTCAGCCCGTCTTCTCCACTACTCCTCTCGACGCTTGCCGCCGCCCTCCCGGCAACCAAGGCCATCTTCGCCACTGCTCTTGGACGACGCTTGCCACAGGGTGCCCCTGAAATCCACGGGTCACTTTCTACATTGCACATAGACGGAATCTGCACGCTTCTCGCCCGGAAATCCAGAGTCACTTTTCCACTTGCGACGACGCTGCGCTCTTACTTTCTGGAAATCACAGGTCACCTCCTCCACCCTTCTCGGCGACGCTGCTGCTTCTATACCAGGTGGAACCACGAATCTCATCTCCGTAAGCACCCATCCATCCCAATCGTTATCATTTTTTGTCTTGTCTCCCTTCCTTCCCTGGTCTTATTTGTTCCGTCTGTGTTCCTATGTTCTTTACCTTTTGTCCTTTGTTCTTTCCCTTTCCTTGTTCTCACATCCACATTGGTGTTTCAAGCTTAATTGTTCCTTCTAGGCGCTGTGGCTGTTAGGTGTTGTACATTTCGTGCGTTTTTTAATTGGCTCCTGTGGCTTATAGTAGTTTTTTGACTTATTTATTTATTTAGTTTGCTCACTGGTGGTGCTTGTCACTTGCGAATGTGCGACATCATTGGCCTTCTGCTCCATGTGCTCGGAACTAAGCGCCATGACTCTTCAGCAATATCTGCATATATTTATTGATTAAGTCTTTTGCTATGCCACTCGCGCCGCGCATGCGCGACCCCCACACTGCCTCTCCCTTATTACGATCTGCAAGTCAACTGGATACACGCCTCCATAGCGATTCCTGGTATATTTATTTATTTATTTTCAGTTACTCATGAGACACTCGCGCTTCGAATGTGCGAGGGTTGTTTGCCTTTAAGCCTCATGACCCTCCCCCATGTTTTTGTGTTTAATTGTGATCGAATTGTTACGCTTTTCTCTCAGCAGTGGTCGCATATATGTGACATTATCAGATTGGTTTAGTGAGTGTCCTGCAGCTGTTTAGTGTTGTGATTCGACTTATCAGGACTTCTTTGGTACTTGATGGTGGGGTAATATGTAGGTTTGTCTTCACTATGTTTAGAGCACTCCCTTGAGAAAGGTCTGTTTTAGCGACCGAAACGTCGGTGAATTTGCATGTTCTTCTAATACACTTCTTTTTGGATGACAAAACGTGAGTGTTGCGCTCGTCCTTGCTTTGTGGGTCGGGACTCTGCGATCTGCCTGTAAGGAGCTTCATTTATACTTAAGTCTGTATGGGATAAGCATATTAACTTTTCTGCAAACTGTGTGGGGCATCTGCCTTTTCTGTTTATATATATATATATATAAATATTACAACAACAACCCCTATTACCCTAACATACAGTAATTATGCACACAAGAAAAACTTATAGGAGGCGGTGGCCCCTCGGGTGTTTCACGCCAGTACCAAATTCGTGCCCCCCAAAAATAATTTTAAAACACATAAATTTATTAAAATACACCCCCCCCCTAACACATACAGTCTAGTAATGGGCACAAATTACTATTATCCACAAAATTACATATAGAAAAACTATAAAAAACAGTTAAATACATATTGCCACTCACCCTTGGTCCGGCTTGCACGATGAAGGCCATCCTCATATCAGTCACCGCCCAGCCCCTCCGAGGCGGCAAAAAATAAACAAGAATAAATAAAAGCCAAGTAATGTAATGTCCCCTAAACCTTAAGCACCTTAGAGGTTATAACCGCAACAGTCATTAAGGGGTTAACCCAGACCTACCCCACTTCAGGAGGAAGGCCTAAATACCCTCCACCCACTACCCACCCCGTGAGGCCTAACCACCCTCAACCCACTACCAGGCGGGAGGACTACCCACATGACCTTTGGGGCCAATACCCCCTCCCCCACCCAGTAACCCAATAAAAAAAAAACACAGCCCCACAATAAAACAGCATGTATATTAATAAATTACAGAAACCAACCCCCTGTGCCCTCAAATAAATACATGCTTTATGATTTTAATACAGGGGTATATACCCCAGGCCCACGGAGTCCCGGTGGCCCTCACGGGTGTCCGGAAGCTCACAGTGGGCCAGCCAACAGGTTTCGAAACAGGGTCTGGAGGACTACGAGTTTCCCCGCCAGGCGACGTGGTCCACCAAGGTGTTCTCCATAGGTCACCGGAGGCCACAATGGGGTTCTCCCATGGGTATGCCCGCGGGTGTCTGGGGTGCCCCGGGGAAGACACAGATCCACCCCGTGATTAAAGGGCTATAGCATGAAAACGCCGTAGGTTGTGATACATGATGCTGCTTGGTGGCTATGTTTGATCCTTTTTACACATTAAGTGGTTTTTATGCTTACGAGAGCCTCCTCCTGCTTCCTTGCTGGGCACTGCCTTTCTGAATCCATTCCTTCTCAGTGCTGCCTGTGGATTGCACGGTGCCTGATTGCTGCTGTGGACTGTCCTTTGGATCTTGGAAAGTTCACAGTGAGTTGAATTTATGGGGTGATAACCTAATTTTTCACTGTATGGGGACATGTATGTACGCTTATTGGTGTTTGGTTTTATGGCATAGTACTGTCCCCTCCCATACCCATATGGGTTATCATATTTATACAGGGAAAAAGGAGACCAAAAAGCGCAACACAAAAACGGAGCAGGAAGGACCCCGGACAAACAAAGGCTTAAAAGGGTAACTTAAAAGTGACAAAAGACCCATCACAACGCGTTTCGAAAGTAACAGCGTCAAAAGAATGTTGTCTGGACGTTGAAACGCGTTGGATGGGTCTTTTGTCCATTAAAGTGCCTTTTAAAATTTTTTGTCCTGGGTCGTCTTGCTGTTTGTGATGGCTGGTTTTTTTGGTCCCTTTTTCCTGTATTGCATTTGGTGAGTAGCTGCACAGCCTGCCTGCATGCCATACCAGGACTGTTGAGTATGTATTTGTATATTTTAGGGGAACCTGCCAAATGCGGGGGTGGAAACTGATGGTGAGGGGTGCACAACACACCACCTGTCTTACAGGAGGATAGTAACACATTCATCACACAATAGGTACTATATCAATTGTTAGTACCCTGGTTATAGTGGTCTGGCTTATTATCATTTTGAGATATAACCTGAATTTGGCAGCTTCAGCTATTTTTCCAACATTATCTCATAAGTTATAGACAGATATTTGGTCACAAGCACATTCGTTATTACATTAAAGGCTGGTTATTTGGAAGCACGGGTTTTATACATCACATACATATTTGTTTTATATTATATATACAGGTAGAAACACATATAAAAAAGTAAAGTGGGTGTTCAGTGCCAGTTTTAAAGATAAAGACAGGAAATTTTTCTGTAGCTGGTATAAAGCTTTAACAGGTAAATAGTTAAGGGTGAATGAGTGAAGGATGTTCATCTCCGTACTTCCAAGGCACCTGCAGAGTTGGGCTTCAGTGCTAAGATTTCAGAGTGAAAAGCTCAGAAGATCCTAGGTGTTGGGGTGGCCAGGATATTGTTAATTGCCCGATACGGCGGGGTAAAGTAGGGGGACTTACACATGGGGGTAGCCCAACCCCAGACTTACTGGCGCCAGGTAAGTTTTGGACCCCGGTATGCTAGGACCTCAGTGTGAGGTAGCACATGATCCGTGAACCAGGAAGAAACTTTGCCCTCTTTGCAAGTTACTGGCAATAAGTCGAAGATTAAAACAAAAAAAAAAAAAAAAAAAAAAAAAAAAAACAAAAAAAAAAAATCAATGATAGGTGGGAGAAATGCTTCACTCCCATGGGCGGGATTGGTTGTGCATGTTAAGTAGTAGGACACCTTAAACCCTATAAAAAATGCCGCTGCCCAATCCTGTTGTTCCATCCTGAAGATTTCACTCGGACTCACCACAGTCCAGCGCCCAGCGGGTCCGGACGTGTGAGGGGTTAAGTATATTTACCAAGGATTGTGCCACTCTTCTGGAAGTCGGTAATCTAAGGGTTCCGATACTTACCCGTAAGGATGAATCAAAACTTTTCCTTTTGGCTGCTGAGTATAGGCGTGGTGGCAACTTGAGTGCCCCTAGCCAGAGACGTTTACCCGTGTATTGTAATGCGGTATGCCAGCGAAATGCCAGTCCCCAGTACTGGGGGGGCAGGTTATCACCATCTTCCTCCCTCCACACACACCCACCCCCCTCTCTCAGTTTAATTTGTCCCTTTTTCCTGCATAAACTACTGTATTAAAGATTATCCGCTGTTCCCCTTTTCCTTTGTATTACGACAGCAGTGAGGGCGTGCCCTTAGTGTCGGGTAGTGCGGTGCCAGGCCTTGATAGAAAGAAAGTTAAGTTTACTTGCAAACGCCCTTGGTGTCAGAGTTCGGATAGTGAATGTCCGTTCGTTTTGGGGGGGGCAGAGTCCAGGGCAATAGAGAGCAGAATAGTGATGTCCGTAAGCAAGAGTCCAGGAGTAAAGAAGGCAGCCAAAGGTCATATCAGGATTGCAGGGGTTCACGTGCCGGAGAGAGCAGGGTAATCCAGTACAAAGCAGAGGTGTCAAAGCCAGGAGATCCAAAGGTAAGCAAGACCAGGAACAATGCTGAAAGAGACAGGAGAACAAAGAGGACAGTAGGAACTGCACCACAGGGTAACAGAAGAGATTGCAGAGCCAAAAGTTGAGGGAGTTACAGACGGGGTTATAAAGGCTCAAGGGAACACAATGGAGAGCGAGGAGGAGTAGAGGGTAGCGCTTTTAGGTGAGAGGCAGAAGGGATAGGTTGAGAAAGGGAGAGAGGAGGAGACAGGTAAAAATCAGAGAGTGAGATGGCCTGTACAGCGTGAGGGGCGGTAGCCAGAGGTCTGGGGATGTTTAAAAGAGGAGCGGGTGGTAAGCCCTCTGTTAAGGTTGGGTGCGCGCAAAGGCAGCGTCAGAAAAGCGACGGAGCGCCGTGCCACAGGGCGCCTGCCGAGGGAGAGAGCGGAACCGAGGAGTGACTGCAGAAGGTCTTGAGACCGGAGGGGAGACAGAGGACAAGCGAGCAGAGAGTTCGTGGAGGGGTCGTGTGTTTGGGAACAGCAGTAGCCCGCGTGGAATGAGTGGGCAGCGGGGAGTGCCGTCGGGCATGCCGCAGAGGGAGGGACGGGTGCAGGAGGAGGAAGGGGGAGGGGAGAGAAGAGAGAGGAGGCAAAGATAAGAGGAAGGGTGTAAAAGCGACGGTGACGGGTTGACAACATCGGCAGGGGAAGAATCCCCTTGACCCGTTCCACGTATCCCCCCCTTGAGGATCGATCTCCGGGCGATCCGCAGTGGTTCTGGGGAAATTTCTGATGGATTTGCAGAGGAGTTTGGGAGAGCGTGAAAGGTGAAAGGCGGAATCCATGAACGCTCCTCTGGGCCATACCCTTCCAATGAACCAGGAAAGGTAGGTTATTTAT
This sequence comes from Ascaphus truei, assembly GCA_036426205.1. Lineage (NCBI taxonomy): Eukaryota > Metazoa > Chordata > Amphibia > Anura > Ascaphidae > Ascaphus > Ascaphus truei. The sequence continues at coordinate 14,172 of WSYH01004378.1, read as the reverse complement.
GACCACGTGGAGTCAATTATGGAGGTAAGTTAACTTCGTATCCTGCTGTACGTGATGGTCACGGATGGGTTTTCGGGACCGGTCCGGGAGGGAAGTTGAGGAGCTTCGGATAAATGTTTGAGTTAAGGACACAGGAACAACAGAAGAAGGATCATATGGTGGAGGAAGTGACAAAGGTTATGCGACACGGAATTGATCCTCTCTAATATCTTAAAGGGATCCCAAGATCTCGGGAGACACCATTGGAGACGGGGTCTTGAGCCATTATATTTTTTGATGACAACCACACTTGTCTCAGGTTGAACGAGGCCGGTGACCAGTGACGACGTCGATCTTGTCTTCGTTTTTTGGATTGAGACATCAGTTTTGTAGGGTATTAAGGATCTTCCTCTAAGAGTTCGAAAGAGTAGAAACTTGAGAATCCGCTGCGGAACACCTAGAAGGAGAAGGAGGGAGAGTGGACGACTGCTAGGGTTGGAATCCGAAATTAATGAAGTAAAACGAAAGGGGGAACGCTTGCGTAGATTCATTTTAAAGAGAGTTGATAGCAAATTCAGCCCCACGGTAAACAGATCCACCCAGTTATTGAGATTCGGGCGAAACATCTGAGATACTGCTCTCAGGTCTGATTCATTCTTTCTGTCTGACCATTGGTTGAGGGGTGATATCCAGAAGAAAAAGAAGGGATATCCCTAGTCTCTGGGACAACGCTACGCGCAGAACTTCAAGAGATGAATTGAGAAACCTCGGTCAGAAAAATCGAAACAGGGACACCGTGCAATCTGAAAATTTCTTAGAAAAATATCGGCCAAAGTAGCAGAATGAGGAAGGCCCTCGAGGGGAATCAAGTGTGTAATGAATGAAGGTCCTATAGAGATGTGTTTCAAGGTTGCTCCGGAATGGGAAGATGCCTGAGAATGCCAGAAGGTTTGTGATGGGGGATTTTTACTTGGGCACATACCGGACAAGCACTGGTGAACTGAAATAAAACAAGTCCTTATCATCTTATCCACCAAAGGTCTTTTTAATATAATCCGCTGTCCTCTTGAAGCATGGATGACTGGCCGATCTAGAAGAAAAGAAGGAGTATCCCAAGTAAAATTTTGTGGTGAAAACGTGGAGATGCATACAAAAGCGTCATCTGGTACCGAATCTCATGGAATGTGAACATGGGCCTGGTTGATTTCATCTAACACAGATTATTCACTTGGCCGGGGAGAATAGCTTCAGCGGACTCATTGGATTCATTCTCCGTGGCGAATGGGCGCGAGAGAGAGTCGCTTTGATTTTTGGTACCAAGGAATAAGAAAGGTATAGTGAAAACGGGGGTGAAACAAAGAGACCAACGGGACCTGACGAGATCCTAATCATCGAGCCCTCAATATACAAGTAAATTTGTGACGGTGAGGATGGGCAATAGGCTCCTTGGTGCATTCGAGAAGATGCCTCCACACAGGAAAGAGGCCCAATTAATGGCAATTAGCTCATGATTCCAACATACATAAGTTCTATGGCAGGTGACAAGATTTTACCGAAGGAAAAAAACCCACAGGGATGGAAGTTTGTCTTGGGAGAGGATCTCTGAGGAGAGTACTGAACCGGATCACCACATCGAGGGGTCAACTGCTAACGTGAAGGAAGAGGGACACCAGGTATAAGGAGTGCGTAAAGGATGGTGCAGAAGAAGAAGAGAAACAAAGGCACTTTTGAGAAAACTCGAAGGCGGTCAATGGCTTCGGGAGGCCCAAGACGTGGGGTCAGCCACATTTTTTAGTCAAGCGGTGTGATGGGCAGGAGGGGGGGAGGACGATGGGAAGAAAAATAAGGATGAATTTCCTGGAGTAAGTTAATGGCACAAGCCAAGAAAACACGCTGAGCGGAATTGAGAGATTGGAAGCGGCTAGATCGAGAACGGACTTCAGTTTTTATAGGGGTCCATGAAAAACTTGGGTAGAGATAATGGCCTCATGCACTAAGCTTTCGATAAGGCTAATTTCGGCCTTTTCGTGCAACATTTGCGTGTTGCGATAAGTAGTAAGCGCTGAAATTGCATAAAGAGGCCTAGATTTCGTGTCGGGAAAGTTTTTTCGCCATATGGCTCCGATGAAGCCAATTTCGCCACTTTTCGACGACGTTTGTTTTTGAGGCTGGTATATGAGTAGTCCCGATCAGCCTTATCGTTGTTGATTGGCATCAAATTGAGAGTTCATCGGAATTAGTCCGCCAACTAAGATCTAAAGCAAGTTGGAGGGAGAATGATCCGGCAAGGTGCCGGGCGGCACTATAGAAAAAAAACATCTGCTACCATAACATGGAGTCAAAGGGAGCAGGGATTATAAATGGGATGTAGAATGGTTTATTATATTGGTAATAATTAAAAGGGCGTACTCTAATGTGAGTCATTAACGTATAAATACACCATCCATTTTGTGGATTCACTGCACATTGAATACACATCGACTAAACATCGAATATACATTCTTGTGCTTGTATTTCTTTCTACTCGCAGCTATGCCTGTTAAAAAGATTTCAAAGGATCTCAGCATGAGAATTAAGGAGATGTACACGAGCGGACAACGAATTGCAGATATCTAACGCTGGTTAGCTGCTTCTGGCCTCGTTGTGCCATCAACCCCCGTGTGCTATCATGCACACGGAAAAACCAGACAACGCACGAGGACACCAACGATAACTACCGCGTAAGTATATTTATATAACTATATAATACAGTATATCTATCATTGTTTATATTGCTGCATATTAATAGAACAATATATTGTGTAGATCTACTGTATCTAATTTTATACAGTAGTTATTTCGGTATATTTATATAACAACAGTATATATATATTTTTTATATTGCAGCATATTAATAGAACAATATATTGTGTACTGTAGATCTACTGTACCTAATATTTTAGTTATTTCAGAATATTTATATAAAAACAGTATATATATTTTTATATTGCTGCATATTAATAGAACAATATATTGTGTACTGTACTGTAGATCTACTGTATCTAATATTTTAGTTATTTCGGTATATTTATATAACAACAGTATATATATTTTTTATATTGCTGCATATTAATAGATTAATATATTGTGTACTGTAGATCTACTGTATCTAATATTTTAGTTATTTCGGTATATTTATATAACAACAGTATATATATTTTTTATATTGCTGCATATTAATTGAACAATATATTGTGTACTGTACTGTAGATCTACTGTATCTAATATTTTAGTTATTTCTGTATAATCATATAACAACAGTATATGTATATTTTTTATATTGCTGCATATAAATAGAACAATATCTCATTGTATACTATTTTTACACCAAAGGATGTGCTGTGCTTGTGGCCTACTGCACTGTAACTTACCGGATTGTTTTTCTGTACTTTGTAGGGAGACAACTCTTCTGGTCGACAAAATAAGTGAGGAGAATGATGAGAAGAGTGCATTAAGGGTCAAATACACTCTGCAGGAAAATCACAATCTGACTGTATCTGAGACCAACATAAAGAAGATGAGATGCAGAATTGGATGGAAATATGGACGTGTGAGGTTAGTACTGGACAGTATAGGAGGTAAAAGTGTTGTTTAAGAAACTGTACTGTACCTCTAAAATTATTTATTCCTTGTCATTACAGAGCGTACCCCTTGATAAGAGACGTTAACAAAATCAAGAGAGTGGTCTAGGCCCAGGCATGGATCGACAGTGGAGAAGCTTTCCAGGATTGCATCTTCACTGACGAGTCTACTGTATCGCTGGAGAGATTTGCCACCTTTGCATTCCACAAAAAAGGTCACATATCTATGAAGCCGCATCCAAAACACCCAGTGAAGATGCATGTGTGGGGTGCCATCTCTAGGCGTGGACCAGGATGCATTGTCATCTTTGAAGGTAAAATATATCAAATATAATTTTGCCTTATGCACTGTACTGTACTAGTGTGCAGTTTTTTGAGCACTTTTCTTTTCTTGTTATAGGAATCATGAATAAAGCTTTCTTCCAAGACAAAATTGTGCCTGAGATTGTGGAATACATCACACGTGAGTTCCTGGATGGTCACCGTTTCTACCAGGACAACGATCCGAAGCACACTGCGTCAACAGCGCATATCCTTGAGCGCGGTATCAACTGGGTGAAGATGCCAGCGGAGTAAGTGCGGTAACCGGGTCTCATTTTTTTACTGTGTACTGTATCTCTTAAACTAATTGTCCTTTTTTTCAAATGACAGATTGCCAGACTTCAATCCGATCGAAATTGTCTGGCATCAGCTGAAGGACCATATCCGAAAAGTCGTGAAACCCTCCAAAAAGGATGAGTTGGCGAAAGGCATACAGAGTTTTTGGAACGATGTACTCACCGTGGAACGATGCAATAAATATATTGACAATATTGCGACTGTGTTGCCCATTGTGATCACGCGGAATGGGCAAACATAGGGAAGGTAGTATGGTATACTGAAGTACTGTGCTGTAGTATTGTAAGTACAGTATGATACAGGTAAGTATGGAACAGATTTTTTCTTTCCTAGTAGTCAGAGTATGCAGTAGTTCCAGTATAGACTAGTTTGACTGTACTACGGTAACTGCATACTGTAGTCCAATATGGAGTACTGTAGCTACAGTATACAGTACACAATGCCATAATACAGTATGCACCTACAGTATAGTAACCGCTCAATTTATTTATTTCCATAGAGAGCAGCACCAGCATCTGGTTACAAAGTATTTAACAGTAGTCACAGTATACAGTAGTTCCAGTATTGACTAGTTTAACAGTACTACACAGCACACAATGCCTTAATACAGTATGCACATAACTGCACTAATTTTTTGTTTTCTTGTCTTTTCAGGAAAAAAAGGATGCACTGGGAGAGAGGGGGGGGGGCCGTGTACAGTCTGTGAACTGTTTGTACAGTTAAGTGTACAGTATCTAAACAGCAGTAATGATGTACACAAAACCTCTCCTCTCTCAATGAACTACTGTACTGTACACAAAATGAGGAAGAAGATAAAGACGGAAAAAAGTATATTACTATATATATATATTATATATTATTAATTAATATTATTATCAATTTGCATTATTCATGTTTATCCACCGGCCCTCAATTTCCATCTGACAGAAAAACTGCATTATGTATTATTCATGATTATTTTTAAATTTGTTTTTTTCAGTTCCTGATAAAATAAACTAAAATTTATGACTTTCTGATAATACAGATATCATTGACAACAACATCCCCCCCCCACCTACAGTACGCCAAATAAAAAACTAAATGACAAACAACATGAATCAGTTAATGGTGTTTAACTCCTCAATCTCACAGTGCTGGGCAAAATCAGATTACATATCAAGTTTGAGAAGGGATTTTCCAAAGCGTTACCTTAAACAAACCTCAAAGGGTTGGAGGGGGGGGGGGGGGGGGGGGGGGTTGGGTGTGCAGTCATCGCAGTAATCAGCTAGCTCCCATCTCAAAGAGGATTACACGCAGGCACAGTGAGGTGATGCTCGGCTAGGGACGGATTAAGAAAACAATGGCAAGCTTTAGAAAATGAATGACTCTGTGGAGATGTCTGTCGATAAGAGTTTCAAATCCTTGAGTGAGCCTTGTGTGTGTGCGTGGGGGAGGGGGTTCAGGGTATAGCTGCACTGATGGATAGCTGGCAGGGTTCGAAGAAATAACATAATTTCAAAGAGCAGTTCATCATAATAATATGATCCCTGCACCCCCCAAATACATTACACAAGAAGCACACAAACCAAACCAGTGCATCAAACGCACAGGGTCACAGTCAAAAGTACAAGCACAGATTGAATATCGTAATATCAAATGGTTTTTGCAGACTTGTGGAGAAATAAAAATAAAAAAAATGAGGAGAAAAAGAAGTGTTTTTTTGTGTGTCACACACTCGAGCAAGCAGCGGTGAATTGTTTACAGGCGCAAGCGCAGTAATCAACTAGCTTCATCCCATAGAGGGTGTTGCTTGCTAGGACGGATTAAAAACACAATGCAGAGCGTTTTATATAATTTGTTTTTTCCTGATAAAATAACATAATATTTATTACTTTCATGATAATCAGAATCATTGACAACAACATCCCCCCCACACCTACAGTCGCCAAATAAAAGAATAAATGACAAAACACATGAATCAGTAATGGTTTTTTAACTCTCAATTCTCACATGCTGTGCAAATCAGATTTTACATATCAAGTTTGAGAAGGGATTTTTCCAAAGCGTTACCTTAAACAAAACCTCAAAGGTTGGAGGGGGGGGGGGGGGTTGGGTGAGTCATGCGCAGTAATCAGCTAGCTCCCATCTCAAGAGGATTCAACGCGGCAACAGTGAGGTGATGCTCGGCTAGGGACGGATTAAGAAACATGGCAAGCTGATTAGCAATGAATGACTCTAGTGAGAATGTCTGTCTATAAGAGTTTCAAATCCTTGAGTGAGCCTGGTGTGTGTGCGTGGGGGAGGGGGTTCAGGGTATAGCGGCAGATGGATTACTGGCAGCAGTTCAAAGAAAAACATAATTCAAAAGGCAGTTCATCATAATAATATGATCCTGCACCCCCAAATACAGTACACAGAAGCAACAATCAACCATGTGCAGTCAAACGCACAGGTCACAGTCAAAAGCTACAGCACAGATTGAATATCGTAATATCAAGATGGTTTTTGCAGGCTTGTGGAGAAAATAAAAATAAAAAATGAGGAGAAAAGAAGTTGTTTTTTTTGTGTGTCACACACTCGAGCAAGCAGCGGTGAATTTACAGGCGCAAGCGCAGTAATCAACTAGCTTCTATCCCATAGAGAGGTGTTGCTCTGCTAGGGACGGATTAAAAACACAATGGCAAGGTTTTATATTTATTTTTTTGTTCTGATAAATAAATAATATTTATTTACATTCTTGAAATCAGAATCATTGAACAACAACCCCCCCCCCCCCTCACACCCACAGTACACAAAGAAAAAGAATAAATGACAAACAAATGAAACGTTAATGGTTTTTTTAACTCTCAATTCTCACAATGCTGTGCAAATCAGATTTACATATCAAAGTCGAGAAGGGATTTTTCCAAAGTGTTACCCGCAAACAAAGCCTCAAAGGGTGGAGGGGGGGGGGGGTGTTGGGTGAGTCATGCGCATTATCAGCTAGCTCCATTCAAAGAGGATTACACGCAGGCGCATTAGGTGCGCTGGCTAGGGGACGGATAAGACAAATGGCAAGCTCAGAAATGATGACTCTGGGAGGTGTCTGTCGAAGAGTTCAACTACTTGAGTGAGCCTTGTGTGGTGTGCATGGGGGAGGGGGGTACAGGGTACAGCTGCATGAGTTCAAAGATAATGACACTGTAATTTGAAAAAGGCAGTTCATCATAATAATATGATCCCTACACCCCCAACATACAGTAACTGTACAAAAAAGCACACACAATCAACCGTGTGCAATCAAACGCACAGGGTCGCAGGTCAAAAAGTTACAGCATGGATTGAATATACGTAATATCAAAATGGTTTTTGCAGGCTTGTGGAGAAAATAAAAATAAAAAAGAAATGGGAGAATTTTTTTTTTTTTGGTCACTCACTCAAGTAGCAACTGGTGGGTGGGTGAAGTTACAGGCGGATGCGCCAGAATCATCTGCTGTCAAGCAGGAATTGATTGAAACCAGAAAGACACACGTTCAAAGGTAATGGTGTGGGAGAGATGCACTGCATTGTAGAGAAGATAAGAAGTTGAAATATCTGCAGTGCAGTAATTATCCTGGCGTGCGTGGGGGTCGAGGCGAGAGGAGAGCGCTAATGTATATGCCGAAATGTGAACTGTTACAGTACACGCCACACTCCTATGCATTCAATCCCAATTTTCAAATGGACATACAGACAGACTGCACATGCATGTATAAACGTCTCAAATCTTACCATACTGGCGCGCGCACATGCCGACTGTGTCTGACGCACAGTAGGTTGAACTGCTAAAGTATTAGATTTGATGACAAACAGCTCACGAACGCCCCCTGAGTTTTAACAGTATTGCGTATGCAGACAGCGAAAATAAAATGTTAAATCACGAGCGCTAAAATAACGTAATTCACTCCGGACCAAAAAAAAAAAAACGCATCTGACTGAGATTATCAGAGCGCCGCGGATCCAGCCGCATTAGGATAAAGGTGGCCGCCACTGTAGCTACCTGCCTACAGTATATGAACAAGCTCCTGACCCTTACCACATGCGAACTTATCACCTGAGTTCTGACGCCAAATAATTGTTCACGGTCCCAAGGTTCAACAAAGTATCCTGCTGCTCCTCCTTCTCTTACCGTGAATATTACATCTAAAACAATCTACCTGAGATACAGTAATCAAAGCCACCACCAGCCTAATTTCTTTCAAAACTAAAGCTATCTCAAAATGCAATCTGGTCTGTAACTATGTTATATGCCTAAAAGATAAAACATGTTAAACTGTTCATGCAATGTCTTTATACATAATGTATAATGACCCTGTTCACTTAATGTCACCATGTATTTGTAACCATGTATTTGTCATCATAACTCTGTGCCCAGGACATACTAGAAAATGAGAACTAACTCTAAGGGCCTCAAGCAGTAAGCGCCGCAAATTTACCATTACTGCGCGCGCACATGCCGACTGTGTACTGACGCACAGTAGGTTGAACTGCTAAAGTATTAGACTTCGAAGACAACAGCTCACGAACGCCCCCTGAGTTTTTAGACAGTATTGCAGTATTGCAGACAGCGAGAATAAAATGTTAATATCACGAGCGCTAAAATAACGTAATTCACTCCGGACCAAAAAAACCCAAAAAAACGCATCTGACCGAGATTATCAGAGCGCCGCGGATCCAGCCGCATTAGGATAAAGGCGGCCGCCACTGTAGCTACCTGCCTACAGTATATGAACAAGCTCCTGACCCTTACCACATGCGAACTTATCACCTGAGTTCTGACGCCAAATAATTGTTCACGGTCCCAAGGTTCAACAAAGTATCCTGCTGCTCCTCCTTCTCTTACTGTGAATCTTACATCTAAAACAATCTACCTGAGATAATCAAAGCCACCACCAGCCTAATTTCTTTCAAAACTAAAGCTACAGTAGCGACATCTTTTATTGCACTAAATGCCGGCGGCATGCCGGGATCTACCCCGGCTGCCGCCAGTAAAAAACGCGTGCCGCCGCGTTTCCCCCACGCACCCCACCTCCACTTCGCGCGCAATTTACCCCCCCTTCCCGACCCCGAACCTGGCTCCTGCTCTGCCCCTCTGCTTCCCCGCACCCCCGCTTACCTTAATTTGATCTCCAGGGGTGTCGGGGAAGCCTGGGGAAGCCGGGGAAGATGGGGAAGACGGGCGCGCATGTGACTGTGACGTCACAGTGCCCCGCCACGCGCCGCGGCTACCCGTTTCCCAGACGCATGCAGCCGGCGGCTTTTACTCGAATAAAAGCTGCCGCTGCTGTATCTCAAAATGCAATCTGGTCTGTAACTATGTTATATGCCTAAAAGATAAAACATGTTAAACTGTTCATGCAATGTCTTTATACATAATGTATAATGACCCTGTTCACTTAATGTCACCATGTATTTATAACCATGTATTTGTCATCATAACTCTGTGCCCAGGACATACTAGAAAATGAGAACTAACTCTAAGGGCCTCAAGCAGTAAGCGCCGAAAAGCCGTTTTTCGCCATTTTCTCGTCAATATTGCCTCTCCGATTCAATAAGCGCCGATAAGCTGCCGAAAACACAAAAAATCGGCATTTGTGTTTGCCGAAAAAAACTTATCGGCAGCTGGGTGCCGATAAGCCACTTTTCGGCACTTATCGGCACTTTTTGAAACCCACTCAATTCTAGTAGCCCCGATCAGCTTTTTGCTGCTGATCGCCGCTCTAGAATTGAGATTTTCACGACAATCCGGCCCGCCAACTAAAGTTGGCAAGTTGGTGGGGGAGAAGCAATGGCAATGGCAACACTTAGAAAATATCCGGCCTTTTTCCTGCCTGGGATTGATGCCGGGGGTCTCCGGAGCTGATACCCATTAATACCAGCACTGGATACCCACTTCACCCACCCCCGCTACCCACAATTAAAAAAAATACTCACACATCAGCCCCACATATATATATACACAGAGAGATTTTACCAGATGGAGATCCAGGAAAAACGAGACAGCACACAGTCAGGGAAATCCAAAGTTGATGTATTCAGAATAAATACATAGGCACTGCATCCAACATTTTGGTCATCAGAATGTGACCTTCCTCAGGGTCATGCAGTGTGTGAATGCTAGTGCATGCCCTTATACCCACATCTATCAAACCCAAGTGATAATTAATCATGCTCACCTGTGTAAAATAAAACAAAACACCAAAAACCTTGCATAACTAGCTGTTGTGGACCGCAGCCTATGATGGAATGCACCACCATCTTGTTTAGGTAGTAAAAATCAGTCCTGGTGTACTATGAGTGCCCAAAAGGCTCATTCAATCCGATCAGGGTTTACTGCGCAAGCGCGACGCGAGCGCTGTGTAATACAGTAAAATAGCCTATATATTAGTGGATATAAGGTCCAAAGCTATTCAAAAGCCCCAAAACATGTTGCAATATCCAAGCAAACATCCATGGGGTTTTCACAGCAGTCCTAGCACACTAATACAGCTATAGCTGCTCCTATGCGCCTTAAAGGGCCAGTGCACTCCCAAATGAGATACATTGCTGCCCAATATGTACTCAAGCGCAAAATGTTTAGGATTGGTTCGAACAGCTGTATATATAAGTATATATACTATTTAATATATATACTATTAAAAATATATGATATTATATAATTATTTCATAGCAACCTGTAATATTACTGGTATGTCCGAATTTGCATGTCTTAGACAGGTCTGCAACCCTGTCTTTCCCCATTATCGCACAGCACACAGCATTTCCACTGCAGCAAGGGATTCTGGGAAATGACATGCAAATGAGCACACAGTGCCACCTTATGTCTCAAGCTCGTATTACACAAGCAAATCCTCAAGCCAATGCATACTGTTTTAACACAGCTTTTAGACAGAGGCTGGGATGAGATGCAAAGCCAGTAAACCCATTCACAGACATGTTTCAACCTTGATGGGTATAATCAGTGTGAGGTTGGTTGCTGGCTAAACTGGTTTGAGACTAGACTAGGTATTCACCACAATTATTAAGGTTATAGTGGGTAAAAAAAGTGGCAAAAACCCTCCACAGTAAAGCATACAGCAACTGTAAATATTACTGTATGCTGATTTGCATGTCTTAGACAGGTCTGCAATCCTGTCTTTAAATATATAAAATATCTCTAAATGAGATTATGTTGGCATCCGCGGCGGTAATGTGGAGCAGCTCCTTCTGCAAAAAGAATGCAGATGGATAGTTCAATTAGGGACCATGATTCCAACTGGATTAAATGATTACCTCAGTTTTGCAATGTTCCTTTAGCTTTTCACTCATTTAGAGACTCTGTCTTGTTTTATATAACTTACCCTGCTTTCCCTAGAAATCTTTTATTAAGTCTCAATCACAGCTTATGGTTCATCTCTCCTTTGATCCTCCATATTTTATGTTTCTGTGTAGTATTATCAATATTTGGTATCTAACTTTAGTATAATGCTACTTCATTAGACATCCCTTAAGATATTGTTAATATAATCACTCTTCAAATTAGCTCTACTTATATTTTTATTCATGCCTCCTTGCTTTACAACATTCTGCTTAGCAATTATGCTTATTTTAATCACATTATGTAACTTCCTGTGTCTTTTTATGTCTGTCTCTTTAAGGTTTACTGCCTCCAAAGTTCTGCTCGCTTCCACATAGCAACAGCTGACATGGTTCTATTTTTCAGAATTTCCTATTGGCTGTTGGTCACGAGTGAACTTTTGGCGCGAAAACGGAGCCCTTTAAGAGTATTTGTTTATGCTGACACTGTACGCTCCCGGAAGAAGCCTTTTTGGCAAAACGGCCGTAGGAGCAGAGCTGTGACAGCACCCCCATGTCGCTGATGCCATAACATTAGACTTTGGTCTGTATTACAGGACTTTCTTGCTGCCTTACTGTGAGATGCTGGGACTTATCACAGGAATCCCTCAGTGCCCTGTACACTACCTATTTGAGGTGCTCTATGTCCTTGGGCTATTCTCATAGAATGTTTGCTCATTACCTTTGAGATTTGCATCTCTGGGGATTTGACATAAGTGCTATTAGTGTAATATTTGGATTTTTCTCTCCTGCTGCTTACTCTATATGTGCAGCTTAGTCCGGGCATCAGTATACAGAGCTGACTTGCAGCACATTATAGGGTCTAATCTTTATGCATTTGCTATGTGTCTTACCATCTTTCACCATTATTAAGAGGTTTATGTATATTCATTATATATTTTTTCTGTGGTCTGGAATTACTTACCATTCATAGTAATCATTATCTATTGCATTGGATCGGCTGATCTTAGTCACACTACTGGGGGGAACATTATTTTTTCCCCTGGTTCTGTTATGGTATATTTGCAATAATATATTGTTATCTTGTTTTGGTTCTTACCAGACCTATTGTACATCTTTGGTGTTTCTACGCTGTGTCACATAGCGATTTGTCATACGATCTGTGTGGGTCTGTTTTATGTGTTTTTTATACTTTTTGCTAATTAAGTCCATTTTTTTCTATTTTTCATTATTCAGTGTTCGAGTGCACCTCTTTGACCATACTTTTTCTTTTTCTTAGTCATATAATTCCCTTGGGTCGGTAGCACCACCAGAGGGTCACTTTTTACCCTGACCTTTGGTTAACTGATTACTTAGTCAAATAGGGGTGATTTGACTGCGGCATCTTTTGTGTGTCTTTTATATAAATATACATATATGTATGTATGTAAGTATGTATGTATGTATGTATGTATGTATGCATGTATGTATGTATGTGTATATATATATATATATATATATATATATATATATATATATATATATACACATTCAAGAATGGGGGCAGCTAGCACTCCAAATACAAAACAACAATTGAGGTGCATGTCTCTAATGATAAGTAAAGAAAGCAGTCAACACTTACTAGAGCAGACACAAGACAGCACTCAGAGGTAAGTGAAAAAACCTGTATTACAAGGTGAAAAACAGCACAAACATGACCAACGTTTCGGTCCTCGTGGGACCTTAATCAGGGTGGTCCTAAAGACAACTGGCCACAGAGTCCCTTATATACCCCTAAACCCATAACCAATAAGCTCAAACAGACTGACTGATTGGCCGTGAAGAGAGTCCCAAGATACGCCCCGCCGCCTCCGCCGTCACGCTCCTGACGTCATCGGATCAGCTGGATATTCACTGACAGGTCCTGATGCACACGCAATGCAAGTAAGCGGCCAATCAAAGTTGTGGAGGATAGCGTCATCCGTTGCTGGGGTGCCTCGCTGCTGGTCGCCATGCCGCCGTGGTCCACTGAAAGAGGGATTTCACAGCGCAAGTCACTGCGCATGCGCGGCCACGTCACCAATAGTAGAAGCAACGCTGGCATCCAGCTAGGAGACACGATCCAAGTCCCCTATGTGATGGCCAATCAAATATCATCAATGGTCACAGGTTGCACATCAAGGTGGATCCAAGCATCAGTGCTGCGATCCAGACGGGACAGCAGAAGAGGCCTCCAGGGGCATTCTAAAAAGTGGATACTTTGAAGTAGAATTGTTTTAACAATGGTTTGGTTTTAGGAATTGAATAGGGATATGTGTTATTGATTTTGTTTGGATTTAATTGATTTTTGATTAGATTAATTTAAGGTAAATATGTTTATGTTTACTTGCTTCGTTTTTGTATCTTGTTGGTAATTGTTTATTTTATTTTTAACATTGATTTGTAATAGTGTTACATGATGCACAGATCAATTGCATCATGTACACACTAAAATGCAATTGTTGGATTTAAATTTGGTATATATGTATTTGTGTAGTTGCTGTTTTTTTATGGTAGATGAGAGATTATTTATGTTGCAATGAGCTGCTGATTTCATTTTGGATTGCAATGTGCTGGTTAGGAGATTGAGATGTAATGTTTTAATTTCAGCATTTTTCTGTAATTCTTAACCATTTATTTGTAT
>WSYH01004377.1:42559-53955 GCA_036426205.1 Ascaphus truei | reverse complement strand
TACACTATCAATAAAAATGTATTTAAAATAAGTTTTAATGTGCCGATGTTTGCGCAGAGAGCGCAGCGGATCTCTCTCTGCTGCAAACACATCACGCCCCCAGTATGTGCAGTAATTTACTGAACATGTACTGTAGAATAAATGCATAGTTTTATTTATTCGGGTTTATTACACAGTATACTGTTCGGCCGGAAAACATCAGCATACAGCACAATATTATCCATCGAAATCCCCCCATTTGCCGTTTTCTTTTCTGTGGAAAAACAAAATGAAAAGTTTTAATGTACAGTAATGGTCAGCCCCCTAAAGAAGTACCCAGCCAGCCCCACCAAAATAATACGGCAACAATACAGTACTCACCATACTATTTCCCATTCAGCTTGCGCCGGCGCCGGTCCACTGCCAGTCCAGCTATCTTCATCATCCACGTCGATAGTTTGCAGCGGGACAAGCCCACCTGTAGTCAGCAGGTGAGGCGGGAAATCGCTTAGGTACATGCAAGCTTCATCAAAACTGGCCGCGAAATCTGACTCTGTCTCAGGGTTGTCACTGACAGTGGGACCGTCATTGGTAGCCGGTGCTGGTGCTGGTGCTGGCGCATTGCTTGGCAGGGACTGTTGCTTCTTAGTTGGTTTTAACACGACCCTTCGCCTTTTGCTGCCTCCATGATCATAGATACGGGAAAAACCCTGTGACACACACCAATACCCTCCAACAAATTGGGGCTCAATACGGTGAAAACAGGGGTCACTACATAACCTTTTCCTTATTGCACGCTTCCACAAATGAGGAGTTGGCGAAAATTTGTAAAAGTCATAGTTTTCGATAAAATACTGATAAATTTGAACAACTGTTGCCATCTTATCCTCTGTTGCATTAATAGCGGCCCATATCAAATAAGCATAACTTCTGTCAGGTTTTTGGAACACGGGCTGCTGCACTTGAACACTCATGGTGAGTCTCTGGAGAATAGTGTACTGGTAACTGAAACAGGTCTTTGTCTTTATTTAATATGTAAAGCCTAAATTGATACATTTTTGCAACTCTTCTTCCAGTCTCAAGGCTTAGGCCAAGTTACTGTACAATGGCACACTGTGGTACAGTATCTTTTTCAAACGAAACAACTGCAAGCCCACACATTACTGATTCGGCGCTTTACAAGTCATGAGTTTATGCCATCTGGTGGACATGCGAAGCATTGCAGCCTAGTAAATCCTGATCATTATCATTTAACAGATCAGGCCCCCGTCAGCCAGGCATGAACCGTGGCTGGGAAGGCAAACGCAATGCAGCATGCAAGAGGTGAGCAGCGGCGGATTCCAGGTATCTGCCAGGTACAAACTGGGCATTTGCTCGAATAAAGTGTGTCGGTGCAGTATGACTGTAGTCATCGGCATCCACTTGTGGAATATCCTGAAGAGTCCACTTAGCTTTACCAGATAATAGTGGTCGCAGTCTGACCACCCAGTCCCTCCTTTGTATTTGGAACCAGGACACTACGTCTCAAATTCATTTAAAAATGTATCGATGTCATCTGTGCCATCCACGAACTTGCTGAAGCTATGGTGGTCCACACGGGGAAGCTCTTGTTCCCCGTTTACGAGGTGAGAATGGTGGATTTTTCCGAGCACTGCTGTTATGAGCTGTACCCGCTCCACCGTGCTAACCCCCGTTCCCCATGTAGCGAGAAGTGCAGTGAGCCCAGGGATGGCCCGTTCAGCAGCCGCAGCTGCTACAGCTCGACACACTTTATTCGAGCAAATGCCCAGTTTGTACCTGACAGATACCTGGAATGCGCCGCTCCTCACCTCTGACAAGCCCCGTTGCGTTTGCCTTCCCAGCCACGGTTCATGCCTGGCTGACGGGGGCCTGATCTGTTAAATGATAATGATCAGGATTTAATAGGCTGCAATGCGTCGCGTGTCCACCAGAATGGCATAAATTCAGAATTGTAATGCAGTAATAAATTACAGGTTATCTACGTATATATATACACATAATGCTAGTAGATTTATATATATCTACATATATACGTTATATATATATATAGTATATATATAATAGATACTTATATAACATACACCCCTACTACGCCCTAAACATAACAGTACTGTACCATACAGTACTGTATATGCACATACATAGATGATACTACTGTATGGGCGGCAAGGGCGAGATGTGTTTGCAGCAGAGAGAGAGATCCGCTGCTCTCTCCTGCGCAAACATCGGCACATAAAAAAAAAAATATTTAAATACATTTTATTTGATAGTGTAGATGTGCAGGGGTCTCCGGAGCTGAACCCCGTCGGTTTCAGTCTGGGGACCCCCTGCTCCCCGAGATACAGCCCCCTTTATGAGTGCCGTATCCCTCTCCTTGGTTTAAAGGTCCCATCACGGGATCGCGGCCTGTAAACCAAGCAGAGCACACCCCAAAGGGGCCTGTATCTCAGGGAGCAGGGGGTCCCCAACCTGAAACCAGTGCGGTTCTGCTCTGGAGACCCTCTGCACATGTACAGTATCAATAAAACACATACAGTATAAATAAACACTCGTTCTTTACCTTAGCGGCTATGCGCTATGGTAAAGAAGCAGCATTTCTGTATTTTAATAATATTTTTGGGGCTGGGAGACATGCTTATCTAAAGGGAGTGGTGGATTGCATAGTATTTCACTAGAAATACTCCCAAGTGAATAGAAGCTTTGTTTACCCCTTGTTTGGATGGTTTCCTGATGTTAAGGAAACAGGCGCAATAAAAGCCTTATTTAATTTCACTATAACCAGAATCCCTTGCATACCTCTGTGAGCGTCCGTCTACATATGGTGTCCGAAGTGGGACGAGAGGGGGTTCTTGAAGTTAAGGAACCCGGAGTTTGGCTGTGAATTTTTTTTTATGCTTTTTGCCTACAAACAGTCTGAGCAACAAAAAAATCTCATGCAGCAGAGACCAGAGTTAAAGTGATACACACCCATGCAGGAAATTAACACTGCATTGAAACTTACAAAACCACAGATGGACTCTTTTCCCCAATCCCAAGAGGAGAGAGACTTCTGAAGCAGGTAAACCTTATTTGCCTATCACAATAAAGGGTAATATGGTCATTGAAATAGGGGGTTTGCCTTCCAGCCACAGTCAGGGTTCAAGAAGTGAGTTAGCCCTTAAAGGGATAGGCGTTTGTTTTTTTCAAATGTTTAGCTGAAGCAGAGAATACAGATGGTGACCCACGAGCGGTACTGATTCTGCAAGTAAAGGCTGCCACACCGCATAGGACTACCAGTTGTGAATAGAGTATATGCAGAAAAATGTGAAAATTGAAATAAAAGAAAGATGGTTACACAGAGCTACAGAAAAATAATGTGAGGCAACAAAAGTGCTCACAATTTACTCTTTAGCCAAGACAGAATTGGACGATCTCAAGACTGAGCTAGATACTGCAAATGCTACTATTTCCGCCATGGATGAAAAGCAGAGCCAATCTGATAAAATGATGGCTACGCTAAAGCGGAAGTATGAGGAGGCACTGAAGCAGATGACAGTCTTCCAGCAAGAGGTTCACACTCTTCGCATAGAGCTGAATGCCTCACAACAGGAGGTCAACAATGTCCGGACAGAGGTGGACGTATCTCAGAAAGAGGTTCAGACACTCCGCAGAGCATTGGATGCCTCACATCATGAGACCAACAGCTGCCGCACAGACCTGGAAGTTCCCAGAAAGGAACTACACAGTCTCACTGAGGAGCTGGACATTTCTAAAGAAACTATTGTCAATCTTAATACAGATCTCAAAGTCTCCCAGAAGGAGCTTCAGACCCTCAACCTAGAGAAGGAAGCCTCACGCCAGGAGACTGTCATTCTCAAAGCAGATGTGTGTAAATGAAGGAGGACTGCAAGGAGGCCCTGAATAGTACAGAGACTGAAAAAGGAGAACATTTAAGATTACAAAGAAAAAACTTAAAACTCAAAGAAGAAAATTTTAATTTGACAAACGACGTCAAGGAAAAAAATGAAAAGCTACACGAGCTTAAAGAAATAAATAGACTTTTGGAAGGTGAGAAGTTTGAAGCAGAGCACCGACTGCAGAACCAACTGCAAGGTCTGCGTACGCACCTCGAGAAGGCCGAGGAGAAGCAGCGAACTCTGCAAGAAGACAATCTGCAGTCTGTTAAAGAAATTCAAGTGCTGCAGGAACGTCTGATTACCCAGTATGTCCTCGCAAAGCAGCATGAGAAACTGAAGGCTACCCTGAGCATCACCAAAGCAACGCTAAAGGCCAAGCTTAGAACCCAGGTGACGCGGCACAAAAGGGAGCACAAGAAGGTCCAGAAACTGAAACAAGTAACTGTGGCCCAAGCAAAGAAGTTCATAGTGCTTCACAATGCAATAAAAATGTGGAAGCAAGCTCAGAGAAAGCAAAGCATGCAGATAAATTCCCTGAGAAGAGACTTGCAAGACGCACTCAAAAAACAGGGATTTCTCGCGGATGAGATGAAAGTTCTAAAAGGACAGGTATTGACCCTGACTAAGCGTCAGTATCTCACAGCCACAAAAACCCACGAAGACAAGGGTACAGTGAGAGCTGGGAATACCGCTCATCTGAAAGGCAAGGTTTCAAAATATGAACCACCTAAACAACCACTAGCAAAACCTTCAGCCACCCAACAGGCAATAAAAGAAGGTACACGTGCTGAATCAAAACCAGAAGAATCCTTAGATGATGAAGCTGAAAAGATGGGACATTCTCTGGAAGTGGGTGTGGAATTACAACTTAATCCCAAAGAGGCTGAACTAGCAACCCCATTGAGTGGGAAAAGGGCAGAGAGACAGCTTCAAGTGCAGAAAACTCAAAGTGCTGTTTTTAAACGCTCTGCAACTACTGCCATACAGTCTGCCTACAATAAGACGAGCACCTGACGCGAGGGAAATCTCATGACCGTGCACATAGCAAAAAGACTATACTTAGAAAAAGTCCTCCTCGAGCGACTGAGGAGTGCTGATCTCAAGCACCTGAGGGAGGAGACGCGAATAAACTGGAGAAAAGGCTCCAATCCCAGCGGGACTGAGGGTTCTCTTCCTCCATCCACTCTCATTCAAGTCACAGAGATATCTAGAATGAGAGTGGAAGGATGGGCTTTGGCCGTGGCAAGCCCGAGCTTCCCACAAACAGGGGAGGTATGTAACAGGGGAGTTATCCCTGTTCAAGTAATGTGCCTCTAATCCAGCAGTGTAGTGGTTAACTGCTGGTAGTCAATTAACAAACACCACCTGCCTGATTACATTGCTTAGAAAAGTCTGTCTTTTGAGACAGGAAGTGAGACTCCTTAGCTCAAACAAGAGCTGAACTTGGAGACAGAGCAGAGATTGTCCCTTACTCTCACAACTTGTGAGACTGACATGGGGACAGATGTCTTGAGTCTACTGTACCAGAAGAGGCTGCTTGCAAGACACATAGGAAACTTCTAAACCTGAATGCTGACAAATCCTGTAAGAAAAGGTAGCAACCAGGAACAGAGAAGATTTTCCCTCCAAACCACAAGGAACAGATAAGACTTTCATTTATAAGACTTTTTTTATATCTGTTCATTTCATGCTATATGCTTGGGGCTGGGAGACATGCTTATCTAAAGGGAGTGGTGGATTGCATAGTATTTCACTAGAAATACTCCAAAGTGAATAGAAGCTTTGTTTACCCCTTGTTTGGATGGAATCCTGATGTTAAGGAAACAGGCGCAATAAAAGCCTTATTTAATTTCACTATAACCAGACTCCCTTGCATACCTCTGTGAGCGTCCGCCTACACTGACAATTTAAGAATAACTATTGTGGAGGAATTGCGGCGCTATTTTTCCATCACTGATCATTTAATGAGAATAGTGAGAGACTCCATAAATGGCATTTTGCGGCATAGAAGGGCTCGGCCCTGGAAGGACAGACTGGTGGGGATCGAATTCGCTGTGTGATTGTTCGTCTGTTATAATAAATATTACTGTACTCCATAAATGTTTTTACTTACCCCAATAAAAAAAAGTTGATTCTTTTAAATTGTATTTATAAATAAATATTTGTACTTACTGTACTCCATATATGTTTTTACTTACCCCAATAAAAAAATGTTGATTCTTTTAAATTGTTTCATTGTCTCTCCTTTTATAACAAAATACAGTGTTTCTAGAACATAATGGTTGGTTAAAATCAGTCAAGAATGCTACAAGAATTTGCATGAATGGCTCGTGGGGGGGGGGTAACTGGTACTGTCGAAGAGTGTGCAGTATTAGTTACTGTAGTAAACACAAGAATTTTGCATTTCAACAAGGTTCCATGAGGCATACTGTACCTGTTCTGTATAATGAAGGCATGCGCATTAAATCATAACATTATTAGAAAAATACATACAGTACAGGTATAGAATACACATAATGTATACTGTAGAATAAATACATACTTTTTATTTTTGGGGTTTATTATACAGTATGTAAAAAAAGTATTGTATACTGTATGAAAACAACAGCATACTGTTTCAGGTTTTCTATAAAGCTCACAGTTATTCTATCCTAATCAATAAAAATGGCACTGCCTCTAAATTGTTGCCTCCAGTATTTGGATTTTAAATCAGATTCATCAATGTGCAAGCATCGTTACAAAAAGCGATATTATCCATCAAAATCCCTCCTTTTGCTGTTCTCCGCCTGATGACAAAGTTTCTTGTCTGAGGAAAAATAAAAAATACAACAAAGTTGAATATTATTTAAATAGTTTCATTGTTTCATTGTGCAACCTTTTATAAAAATATCAGGGCTTTATACATTTTCTAATTTTCTCGGGGGGCGACTCTTGTACACATACACGCATGCGCCTAAATGTGATGACACACATATGCGTTTCAACAAGGTTCCAATGAGACATGCAGTATCTACTGTAGAAGCTGCTCAGCCAATGATATTGCTTGACTACATTTTCGAGAATTGTGACTAAAATAATAGAACTAAATAACCATAAGCAAAGCGATTGATTACAGGAGAATCGCTTGACTGTGCATTGATATTGATATTTTAAAAAAAGAATAAAATACGGCAGCTGTACTTTACCCTCACAATAGAGTTTGCCAATTGATTTGCGCAGATTCACTGCCACCAGTCCCGTATTCTTGATTATACACGTAGTTGACAGGTGACAGCGGGCCTGCTACACCTGTAGTTGACAGCTGATGAAGCTGGAAATCTTTTTGGTACATGCAAGCTTGCTGGTATCTGTACATGAAATCCTGCTCAGGCTGCAGGTATCCAGACGGGGACAGATAGCAAGGGTTGCCGGTCACCAGGTTTTCACTGACGGTCAGACCGTTACTGGAAACTGGTGCTCGCGCCTGCGCTGGCGCTGTTCCATTACTGGCCTGAGACAGACGATTATTAGTTGGTTTTACCATGACATTCCGCCTTTTGAAGTCTTCATGATCAAAGATACTGGAAAAATCGGGCGCAACACACCAATAGATATGTGTAAACCAAGTACCATGTGCGTTTCTAGTATGGCAGATATACCCTGCTCAAGCGAATGAAGAGGAATTAATACACCAAACAGTATATGGGAAGGGTGGTGCTCACAGAGAGTAAATGATAAACTAAGTGAGAGGAAAGACAGAATCCCTATATTGTGGCACTAAGAGAGTGCACCCAAATGAAAACTTAATATTTATTGTTGAGCACAAAGGGGAATTCTAGTGCTGAAGGTCTGTTTTTTCTATAACATCTTGCATTCCTAGCACTTCTTCTTCCCTGTCACAATCTAGGGTTGTGCATTTGGGTGTTTACATCCATTATTCCTGTGTGGCTAGGGCTCGTGCATAATTTATTTGTGTCAATTTAGACAAGGTTATTATTATATTACTGTATTATGTGTATTTTTGTATGATGAATGATTTTTCATGATAAAAATATATGTATTAATTCTGGTTTCTTCTGGTTTCATTTTCATGCGCTCCTATTTTTGTTTTTTGCAGTACTGTAGTGTACACATTAGAATTAATTACAATTGATGAATATCTGCCAGCTGGCGGATACGCGAAGAAATGCACCCAATTAAATCCGAACCATTATCATTAAACAGATCAACCGCCGATCAACCGCCGATCAATTGCGGGTGCTGGGTGGCGCGACTGCGGCATGAATGCGGCATGAACGCAGTGAAGCGCGTGAAATTCTTAAAATGCAACCGCTACATCCCCGAGAAGTGTTAAAATAAATGCTGCTGCGGCTGTAATTGCATTTTTCCTGCCTTGGATGCATGCCGGGCGGCTCCAGTGCTGGTATTAATGGGTATCAGCTCCGGAGACCCCGGCATCAATCGAAGGCATGTAAAGGCATGATTTTGTCTAAGTGCCATCCCTCCTCCCTTGCCGATTCTTCTCCCCAGCAAGTTGCCAATTTGAGTTGCCGGGACGCATTGGCATGTCAATCTCAAATCTAGAGTGGCGAGTAGAGGCGAAAAGCTGCTCGAGGCTACTAAAATTGAGCATGTTTGAAAACCTGGCGAGTAGCTGCGAAATGTGACTTTTCCACATGCCTCTGCCCAAAAATATTCACTTTAAAAAAAAGACGCTTTTTTCATTTTTCGCCGGCTTCTTGGGGCTTACTGAATCTTAGTAGGCATTTTTTGTGCAAAACGGGCGAAAAGTGATGCCGCTTAGTGCATCGCTCTTCATAGTCTTTGCTAGTGGATGTGTACTTTGATTGTCTCTTCGTTACAGTGCTACTCAGGTTCTGACCCCGGCTTCCTCCTTACTACGCTGCTTCTCTCGTCCCTCGAACTCGGCTTGTACCTCAACCTCCCGGATCTGTCTACTCCCTGACTTTGGCAACGGCAACCACTATGGCTCTTCTATCCTCTGGAACTGGTAAGTACTATAGCTATAGTCGCCTAGCCTGGCAACGCAAATACCACACTCCGGACACGCTCCTTCTGCTGTGGGTGCATGTATACTTACGTCCCACCTCAGTGGTAGGGATGGGTCTGGTCTGCGGGCAGCACTGCCGTAACACTCGTCAGCCATCCTCGCAGCTTCCACATGCATCTTAGGTTTTTGGTTATAGAACCATGCCTTATGTCCGAGGGACACTGCTGCAACAATTGTTCTTGGAAGTTTAAGTTCAATAACGTGTGGTACTTAGTGGCACCACAACTCTCCACTCACTGGGTCCCCTGCAATGCCATGCAGGCCCCGTACTGGAATTAGGACTCCCTGGGGCATCATTCCCCTTTCCTGAACTTACCCTGGTAAGCTTCTGTGGTGAGGGCATACTGCAACAGCAGCAATGCCTTAACGTGCTTGTAGTCATCCCCGTAATCTGGTGGGATGGTTTGCAGAGTCTCATTAGCCACTCTGGACAACAAGGGGTGCAGTCTCAGCACCCAGTCCTGTGGCGGCACCTGGTATCTTTGACATTGTGTCTCAAAGTCACTGAGAAACCATCTATCTTGTCGGTGCCATCCACAAACTTGTTGAAACTGTGGTGGTCCAATCGGGGGGGGGGGGGGTTCTTGTTCCCCGTTGAACATGTGGGAGTGAGGGGACATGTTACCGTGCACTGCTGCAAGCATCCAAATCTTCTCATCTGCTGTAGCCCTCTCTCCCCATGAGGCAAGAAGTGCGGTGATGCCAGGGGTGACGGGTCCGGTAGCCACGGGGACTATTCCTTCCGCACTCCTAAGCCACAGTTCCTCACCATTATCCTGGTGAGTGCCTTCTCCCTCCCCATGTTCATCTCCCTCTGGGGCTGGATTAACCTCCTGCACCCCAGGCTGAAGTGTGATAACTGTTGCTGCAAGCATGGGCTCCGTGTCCTCAGGTACAGCAATTCTGGCTTCATGCAGTACCAAGTCCTCGTACCTTTGACCGACCAGCCAACGGTAGTCCATAACTTTCACACTGGTCCCCGATCCGAGCACGGTCCCAGGACCAGAACCATCCCGATTGCTTATCCATGTTCGTCCGCAGGCAGAAAGTTAGGTGACAAAGGGAAATTGTATTTTTTCACGCTCTTGTGAAACGTGTGTATGCTACCTCTTGCTTTGGGAGCTCGCAATCTTCAAGTCTCCCGCTATGCTATAGGATCCCGCAGGATGCTATGCCATAGGCTCAATGAGATCCCGCCGCTGCCACCAGAAAAAAGCCTGTCACAGGAGACCAGCACTTTTAATACCTTGATACCCAGATCATTTGATTGAGCAAAGCAAGGAATTATAATAAATTGTAATTTATTTCCAAGAAAAGACATACACACAATGTTGCACAATTGCACTCAAAAAAACACTTACTGGGACGGGGGCAAACGAAATAAGTTGTTTCCAAAACTAAATCTTGAAAAGTAAAGTCTCTAAGAGCAATTTTCCAGGAGCGGGAGTTGCTCGCAAACAGAGCTGGAAACAGTAACCTCAGTCAGCGGTTCCAGTCGCAACCACTGTGTACTCCGATGGAGCTTCTTCATTCGTTCTGCCACTATGGTATTGGTACTAGGAACCTTCGTTCTTACAAAATCCTGAAGCTAATTACGAAATCTTGGTTAAATCTTGTAGAATTAAAGAATATAGATTAATCTGATTCCTCTTGGGCTGCACAGATTCTTATAGGGTTAAAACTCCTATACCTAACCTGTGCAGCCAATCACTCCATGGGAATAATTTTCCCCACCTATCCCGGAGTTGCCAATACCTTACAAGCCTGGTAGAGATGGCTTCTCATTCTTATAAGGGCATGCGTGAACCTTTCACCTTTGCCGCTCAGCATATGAGACCAACCTCCTTACCTGGCGACACTGGGAAGCCGCCACTTGCAAACTGCCCGGACTTCACACTAAGATGGGGGTGTCACGGTAAACCAGAACTTATGCGTACAAAATCACTGGTAACTGATTGGAGCGAGACAGCGATAAATTAAACCTGTAAGTGTATTTCTTTTCAGACTAACACACACAGTAAAACGAATAAGGATAGAAGAAAAAAACTGAGAGCACAGCAAAAAGGTGGGGAACTGGAGGCCAATGAAAAAAATAACAAAAAACTTTATTGAAACATAACCTAATTAAAAAGAGAATCCTCTTTGTAGGTTAGGTCTCTCTTTTTTCATCATGCCAGCGAGGTGTTTTAGAAGTCCGGAGCTGGATATGCTCAGCTCATTCACAGTACTTTACTTACATGCATTTCTAAGTGAGCACAATCATAAAATTAGTTTTTCCTGGTCTCTGGTGTTTTGAATGAAAGTCCAAATGTAATACAGGGAAAAGGGAGACCAAAAAGCGCACCAGCACAAACGGAGCAGGAAGAAACCAGAACAAAAAAATGATTAAAAGGGCACTTTAATGTGGCAAAAGACCCATCCAATGCATTTCGAACGTCGCAGCGTTCTTT
>WSYH01004377.1:0-42553 GCA_036426205.1 Ascaphus truei | reverse complement strand
TCGTTTTTTTTCAAGGAAAAAGAACTCTGCGACGTTCGAAATGCATTGGACGGTCCTTTGCCACATTAAGTGCCCTTTTAATCATTTTTTTGTTCTGGTTTCTTCCTGCTCCGTTTGTGGCTGGTGCGCTTTTGGTCTCCCTTTTCCCTGTATTGCATTGAGTAGCTGCACACGCCTGTGCCTGCCTGCCTACCAGGATGTGAGTTTGCATATTTCAGGGAACCCTGCCAATGAGACATATGGTGAGTGGGTTTCACCACACACACCCTTTCTCTTCAGGAGATAGTACCCATTATATGACACAATAGGTACTATATCAATTGTTTATCCCTGGTACAGTGGTCTGGCTTATTATCATTTGAGATATACCTGCATTTGAGCGCTTCAGCTATTTTCCATATTGCGAAAGTCCAAATGTGCCTAACATGTTGGGACAATTATAATAGGGGGACTTTCATTCACCAATTTTTATATAAACTTATAAAAATTGAGTTACAGTGTTTTTAATTTTCTCCCTGAACGACGCGCATAGCAAGTTTCAGCGCTCCAGGAGCTTCCTAACAGAAGTTAGCCAAAAGTCACTGAAACCTTGCTAAGCGCTGGACTTTAAAACCATTTTCTCATTATAGATTTACAAGTAAAACATTTCACATTATACACCACATTTAGAAAATATTTTTATCTCGCCACATTATACCTGATGGTAGATAGTCGGAACCCCAACCTGGGTTTTGGGGGTTTTGGGCATATACCGGGGAACCTTTGAATGTGAATGATTCCCCTGTCCGGTCTTACTATTCTGGTTTGTGCTGAAGCAGGGAAATCCTCGCTGGTTGCCTGGAATAGTAAGACACACACACATTTATATTGCAATACGGTTTACATGCCATAAATGGGCTGCAGAGCTGACACTTCACAAATTGCTAATATGGCTCAGGGGCACCCAGCCGGGCATAATACCTTTATTATTGTCCTGGGTACCCCCTCACCATCACAAACACCTATTTCTTACCCCAAGAGCTGACACAGTTAACCCATTACACATGTTTTTAGGGGCAGTTAGCCGGGCTTCACCTTTATTTTGAAGGCAAGCTACCAGTACCATCACAGGTAGCATAGGCACTGTGCTGTTGGTTGTTATTTTGGAAGAACCGGAAACCCAATGGGGATTTTTTTCCTAATGTATTTAGGGGAGGTAATGGCCTCCTGGAAATACACTTTAACCATGATTCCTGGATAAAAATAAAACAAAACAAATGTAACACTGATAAACATAGACAGGGTCACATTCAGATACATTTACAGTACTACTGTGAAACATACTGTTAACTTTCTAACACTGTTATACAAGGACAGGGTAACATCCACACACAATTCAAGTACTACTGTAAAACAAATATAACACCGATACACGGGGACTTACCTTCAAATATATCTATTGGTCCTGGTCCAAGTCTTGAGCTTTTCCCCACACATGAAGCTTTGGCTGAGGTTTCAGGAATAAATCTTTTTTTGTCCTGAATGCCATAGTGGAAAATCTTTCCAGGGTGACTGATGTCTCATCTGAAAATATCACATCATCAAACCATTCTCCAATCTCAATCCATGCACGTGCTTGGTCAACTCTTATTATCTTGTTAATTTCCTTTATCATGGGAAACAATTACAATAAAGAATGGGTTAAGTTAATACTACAGTATTTTTCTACCACAGCATGTGCGGATTTACAGTAGGATTTGGCTACCATTGACAAATACTATATTGCATTCCCAGAAATGTGATTATAAGGAAAGTACTGCATTTCCAAGAATAAGTCATAAATAATAAACATGCTACAATCTAGGTAAGCAGAGACATTAAACATTTAAGACCCACAGTATTTTGAACAGTAGAACTCTTTACCTGACATGTCCATAGGTTAAGCCCAAATTGTGTCTCATTTGCCTGATTCTGGTCTCACACGCTGTAAGATCATGCTTCTGCTGCAGAATACTCTTAACCTCTGCATCTGATTGCTCATCATTTTACAGGCTAATCTCATCCACCAGCCACATCGCTTCCCTCTTAAAATAAGAAACATGTTAAAGCTTAAAAGAGTTCAGATGTATAGGCATGTTATTTGGCTGTGTGAAGAAAAACATTAGAATCAGAAGTGTGTACACTACTGTACTTACTCGGTTCTCACCCGGCGAACCCATCTCTGAATCTTAGACTTTTATATGTACTGCACCGACACACTTTATCGAGCAATACCCATATGTCCTGGCAGATACCTGGAATGCGCCGCTCCTCACCTCTGACAAGCCCCGTTGCGTTTGCCTTCCCAGCCTGGGTTCATGCCTGGCTGACGGCGGCTGATTCTGTTAAATGATAATGATTAGGATTTAATAGGCTGCAATGCTTCGCTTGTCTACCAGATGGCATAAATTCATGCATTGTAATGCGTATATAATAATACTGTGCAGTATTGCAGCCAGCGGGAATAAAATGCTTCAATCCCCACTGACTTAATGTCACAATGTCTCAAAAAGTCCAGAATTGAAAGGCTCAGTGTCTCTGAGGTATCAGGTGGGGAAGGGTAACCCAAGTTCCCCATTGAATGTGAAGTTTGGGCCGTTGGCAAATGGTTCCCAGGTAAGACTTACAGTCGCCAGGTAAAGGAGTTGGTTCCATATGCTAAGAGGCAAAGGTGTAAGGTAGGCGCATTCCTTAGCAGAATGGAGAGCCACCCCAGCCAGTTTTCTGAAGTATTGGCAACTCTGGGATAGGTAGAAAAATGTATTTCCTACGGAGAGACTTGCTGCACTTTGTTAGTATAGGTTCTGAACCCTATACTAGTCCTGCAGCCCATTGGGAATCAGCCTGGGTTCATGCCTGGCTGACGGCGGCTATCTGTTAAATGATAATGATTAGGATTTAATAGTGCGCAATGCTTCGCGTGTCTACCAATGCATAAATTTATGCATTGGTAATGCAGTATATATATATAACTGTGCAGTATTGCAGCCACGGGAATAAAATGCTTCAATCCCTGCCTGGATAATACCCCATGCACTCGGGCAGAAAACAGTCACAAACCTCAATACAACCCTGTTATCCCAATTCCGTGGACTAGCCGAGCTCTAATAAAGTGTGTCGCCAGTGTATGATACCAAATGCAGGCTAGTGACACCTGGATGTCCGTTTCCTCTAGCCACCATTGGATGTCCATTGTTCTGTTTTTCTCTCTGTACATGGTCTTATTGCTATGCTATTTTGTTTTGGACTTGTTTTAGTTATTTCTGGTTCTCAGAAGCT
Source organism: Ascaphus truei (assembly GCA_036426205.1). NCBI lineage: Eukaryota > Metazoa > Chordata > Amphibia > Anura > Ascaphidae > Ascaphus > Ascaphus truei. The sequence goes on along the minus strand of WSYH01004377.1, from coordinate 39,256 downwards.
GAACAAATAATGATGTTTTTTCAATGTTATCCAATATAATTGCATCTTTGTTATAAATTATGCTTCTTTATAAGGTAAAGCTAAAGGTACAGGTATATACCTAATTTTCACACCTTACAAATTAGACCCACACAAACCCTGAATGCTGCCCCTGGGACGTCAGTGGAACTATATATTAAAACATCTGTAACATTACATCCACAGTGTCAACAACAAGCTAGACCTTCATGAGAGAGCTTTATCCCTCAACTGTGTGTGCCTAACAGAACTTATCTTTAGGCCAAAAGAAAGATAGTATCCGGACTATGTACATCCTCCCCTTGGTGCAAACCTCACGACCTCACTGAGGAATACAATATATATGCCACCAAATACTGTACCAACAACCACATATTGAACATATAGATATGCATATATTGTAACAATACAGTTGCAAACTGTATAACGCACATAACCAAACTGGGTACCCTCCCTTACTGGAGAACCCTGGTCCCGTACAGCTGAATATTACTGACCAGATGAGTAGTAATGTTTCAGATTTGAGAATACAATTTGGAGTGATAAAGAGCCTCTCCTCCTGCATACAGGTAAATCTTTGGGAATTTGGGTTCATACGCTGGTAGAGGCCTGCAGATAACGGACTGGGAAATTTTAGTCAGCCCTTACTAACGGATAGGTGTCACAAGAGACCAGGCAGTTTCACACAATCCTTTTTACCAGGAATTATTCATTGAGCAAAATAGCAGATCAATAAATTGTAATTTGTTTCGGCCCATAAATTCCACTGCACACAATGAAATACAAAAACAGACGAAAACAACACTTCCTGGTGTAAAACCAAGACTCCCTAGTTGCAGGGAACCTCATAAGATTTTTGTTCCCCTGACGGGACTCCCAAATCGGAGTGAAGTTTTCACACACCAATCGGTCCCTTCTCGTCTGAGAAATTGGACTTTTCTTGACGGGTGTTAGTACCAAACTCCTGGAACTAAAATCGGCTTGCAATCCCAGCCCACGACCTCTACATTTGATTCTGCTGAGAACTTGGGCACAAATTGGCTTAGATTTGGCGGGAAACTTCAGGCTTGAAATCGAAACCGGTTTGCTTTGCAATTCACGCAGAAGCAACTTAAAAAATCGCGTCCGCGTCTCTACTACTGTGGATCTACAATCTCATTGGCTCACAGATTCTTATACTATTTCTGAGTTTCACATTCATGAAACTCAGCCCCAATCATCACGTGGGAACTTTCTCAGCAACCAATCAGGCAAACCGGTATGAAAAGCCGGTCAGCGGGAAATCTGAAATTGCCAAAGGACATTGTGATGGTGAGGCTGGGTACCCAGGCCAATAATAAAGGTATTATGACCGGCTGGGTACCCTGAGCCATATTGGGGAGTTTTTAAGTGTCCGCTCATCAACCCAGTTAGGCATGTGAACTGAATTGTCATAAAGATTTATGTGTGTTTTACTGTTCCAGGAGTGCCAACCACGTGAGTGAGATTCGCAGACATGAGCCTCAGGGGGGATTTTATAGTAAATATGTTTGTCAGTATGTGTGTTTAGGTAGAAGGGACCGGAGTTTTTTCTGGCTACCCTGAAAATGTACCAGGAATTGTACCAGATTCCTGGGGATATGAAGACACGGATCACCGGAACTAAAATCCTCCCTGGGAAGCAGTTAGGGCTCACCGCCGGTCTACTTACTTCCAGCACAGACCAGAACAGTAAGACAAGGGCACAGGGATAATCCACATTCAGGTCCCCCGGTACATGCCAAACCCCCAGAACCCAGTATAAGGGTTCGGAGTCTCTCCCACCAGTTAGGTTGGCGAGAGTGAAAATGTTTCTAAACCAGCGCTTAGAGAATAAAAAACAGCTTTTCATTAACACACATCTGAGAAATGGAAACACTCATTCATTATAGCACCCAACTTAGTATGCGTGTAGTGACTCACTGTAAATGAGCTAGGATGCATGTTTCCCGTACTTCTTTTTTTTTGTTTGTTTTGTTCAAAAAAATGTATTTGTTTAACATATAATAGAATCCAGTTTTTCCATATCTGTTTGCAATCTGAGGTCAGTATATACTGTTTGAAGTTTGATCCCCAATAGATAAAAAAGACCTCCAAATATTGCACTCTATGATTATATAGGTATGCTGATATGGTAAGTCTTACAGAGTAATTAAATATGCTTCGGCTCTCTCCGAAGAGTAGGGTCTGGTTTAAAAACCAAAACAATAAATCTTTTATACAAAAAAAATCCGCGTGACCAGTGAAATATGTATTAAAACATAAACTTAAATTCCCCTAGAGGAGTATAGTGGATTTTCTGTACGTACAGAACATTTTGGGGCAAATTAGATATGTTTTAACTCTTATTGTGTTAGCCCAAATTACTATGCACATCCTGGAAAGGACAAATGCATCCAAATTTGTTTCCAAATAAGACCTGGGAAACACCTCTTTTAAATAGTATGAACTGTTTGTGACACTAATAAATATTTGGGACATGTAAAGCTCCAAGATTGTATTTTATTGGAGTCCCTGATGAGGTGCTGAGATTACCTCTGATGTATATTAATTTAATATGTGTAGCCCCCTGTTAAACAGCACGGCTACTAATCTTCTACTACTGGTGGTAAGCCTGTTAAGGCGGCCCCAGTAGTAATCATGGGTTCCTCCCTTGCAAAGCCCTGCTGCTTGATTATACAAGCCTGTCCTCTGCTGCGCGGCCTGTGCAAGGGGAGTCTTGTTGATGCATGAGGGGCGGGGCTGACCAAACTTAGTAGCGGTTCCGTGTGCTTGCAGTCAGAGGCAAGTCGTTCAGTTCAGACAGTCAGTGGAGTCAGTCTAGTCTGTTGTTCAGGAGGTTGGAGTGTCTGGCTGGACAGTCAGATAGTAAGAGAGGAGAGTGTAGCTAGGTTCCTGAGGAGTAGGGCCTAGTAGTTCAGAGGTGGATCCATGCCTCTCACCCTGCTTAGGGGGTGAGGGAAGAGCTAGCCCCAGCCGTGGCGCCCTGGCGCGGGTGAGCGAGGGAGAAGAGATACCTTCAGACCATCCTGCAGAGAACGATCTGGTGGGAGAGGAGGAGGAGAGCCTATCGTGTATTTGTATTGCTGAGAGGGAGAGAATAGGCTGCAATGCTTCGCGTGTCTACCAGATGGCATAAATTCATGCATTGTAATGCAGTATATATATATATACTGTGCAGTATTGCAGCCAGCGGGAATAAAATGCTTCAATCCCACTGACTTGATGTCACAATGTCTGCAAAAAGTCCAGAATTGAAAGGGCTCAGTGTCTCTGAGGTATCAGGTGGGGAAGGGTAACCCAAGTTCCCCCATTCGAATGTGAAGTTTGGGCCGTTGGCAAATGGTTCCCAGGTAAGACTTACAGTCGCCAGGTAAAGGAGTTGGGTCCCATATGCTAAGAGGCAAAGGTGTAAGGTAGGCGCATTCCCTTAGCAGAATAGGAAGCCACCCCAGCCAGGTTTCTGAAGTATTGGCAACTCTGGGATAGGTAGAAAAATGTATTCCTACGGAGAGACTTGCTGCACTTGTTAGGTATAAGGTTCTGAACCCTATACGTAGTCCTGCAGCCCATTGGGAATCAGCCTGGGTTCATGCCTGGCTGACGGGCGGCTGATCTGTTAAATGATAATGATTAGGATTTAATAGGCTGCAATGCTTCGCGTGTCTACCAGATGGCATAAATTTATGCATTGTAATGCAGTATATATATATATACTGTGCAGTATTGCAGCCAGCGGGAATAAAATGCTTCAATCCCTGCCTGGATAATAACCCAATGCACTCGGGCAGAAAACAGTCACAAACCTCAATACACCCGGGTATACCCGAATTCGTGGGACTAGCCGAGCTCTAATAAAGTGTGTCGCCAGTGTATGATACCAAATGCAGGCTAGTGACACCTGGATGTCCGTTTCCTCTAGCCACCATTGGATGTCCATTGTTCTGTTTCTCTTCTTGTACATGGTCATTATTGCTATGCTATTTTGTTTTGGACTTGTTTTAGTTATTTCTGGTTCTCAGAAAGACTGAACAAATAATGAATGTGTTTTCAATGTGTATCCAATATGAATTGCATCTTTGTTATAAATTATGCTTCTTATAAAGGTAAAGCTAAAGGTACAGGTATATACCTAATTTTCACACCTTACAAATGTAGACCCACACAACCCTGAATGCTGCCCCTGGGACGTCAGTGGAACTATATATTAAAATCTGTAACATTACATCCAAGTTGCAACAACAAGCTAGACCTTCATGAGAGAGCTTATCCCTCACTGTGCTTGTGCCTAACAGAACTTATACTATTAGGGCCAAAAGAAAGATAGTATCCGGACTATGCTACATCCTCCCCTTGGTGACAAACCTCACACGACCTCACTGAGGAATACAATATATATGCACCACCAATATACTGTACCAACAACCACATAATTGAACATATAGATATGCATATATGTAACAATACAGTGCAAACTGTATAAAGCACATAACAAAACTGGTACCTCCCTTACTGGAGAACCCTGGGTCCCGTACAGCTGATATTACTGAACCAGATGAGTAGTAATGTTCAGATTTGAGAACAGATTTGGAGTGATAAAAGAGCCTCCTGCATACAGGTAAATCTTTGGAATTTGGGTTCATACGCTGGTAAGAGGCCTGCAGATACGGACTGGGAAATTTTAGTCAGCCCTTACTAACGGATAGGTGTCACAAGAGACCAGGCAGTTTACACCTTTTTACCAGGATCATTCATTGAGCAAAATAAGGCAATACAATAAATTGTAATTTGTTCGGCATAAATTCACCTGCACACAATGAAATACAAAAAACAGACGAAAAACACACTTACTGGGTGTAAAAACTAGACTCTCCTAGTTGCAGGGAACCCTAAATAAGATTTTTCCCCTGAGCGGGACTCCCAAATCGGAGTGAAGTTTCACACACCATCGGTCCCTTCTCGTCTGAGAAATTGGACTTTTCTTGACGGGTGTTAGTACCAAACTCCTGGAACTAAAATCGGCTTGCAATCCCAGCCACGACCTCTACATTTGATTCTGAGAACTTGGGCACAAAAAGTGGGCTTAGATTTTGGCGGGGAAACTTCAGGCTTGAAATCGAAACCGGTTGCTTTGCAATTCACGCAGAAGCAACTTAAAAAATCGCGTCCGCGCTCTTACTACTGTGGATCTACAATCTCATTGGCTCACAGATTCTTATACTATTTCTGAGTTTCATTCATGAAACTCAGCAGCCAATCATCACGTGGGAACTTTCTCAGCAACCAATCAGAGCAAAGCCGGTATGAAAAGCCAGGTCAGCGGGAAATCTGAAATTGCCAAAGGACATTGTGATGGTGAGGGGGTACCCAGGCCAATAATAAAGGTATTATGCCCGGCTGGGTACCCCTGAGCCATATTGGGGAGTTTTAAGTGTCAGCTCATCAACCCAGTTATGGCATGTGAACTGAATTGTCATAAAAGATTTATGTGTGTTTTACTGTTCCAGGAGTGCCAACCAGTGGAGATTCGCAGGACATGAGCCTCAGGGGGGATTTTATAGTAAATATGTTGTCAGTATGTGTTTAGGTAGAAGGGGACCAGAGTTTCTGGCTACCCTGAAAATGTACCAGGAATTGTACCAGATTCCTGGGGATATGAAGACACAGATCACCGGACAAAATCCTCCCTGGGAAGCAGTTAGGCGGCTCACCGCCAGGTCTACTTACTTCAGCACAGACCAGAACAGTAAGACAGGGCACAGGGATAAATCACATTCAGGGGTCCCCCGGTACATGCCAAACCCCCAGAACCCAGTATAAGGGTTCGGAGTCTCTCCCACCAGGTAGTAGGTGGCGAGAGTGAAAATGTTTCTAAGACCAGCGCTTAGAGAATAAAAAACAGCTTTTCATTAACAACATCTGAGAAATGGAAACACTCATTCATTATAGCACCCAACTTAGTATGCGTGTAGTGACTCACTGTAAATGAGCTGAGGATGTGCAGTTCCGTACTTCTTTTTTTTTTGTTTGTTTTGTTTCAAAAAAATGTATTGTTTAACATAAATAGAATCACAGTTTTCATATCTGTTTGCAATCTGAGGTCAGTATATATACTGTTTGACAGTTTGATCCCAATAGATAAAGAAAAGACCCTCCAAATATTGCACTCTATGATTATATAGGTATGCTGATAATGGTAAGTCTTACAGATAATTAAATTGCTTCGGCTCTCTCCGAAGAGTAGGGTCTGTTTTAAAAACCAAAACAATAAATATTTTATTACAAAAAAAATCCGCGTGACCTAGTGAAATAATGTATTAAAACATAAACTTAAAATTCCCCTAGAGGAGTAGTAGGGATTTTCTGTAGTACAGAACATTTTGGGGCAAATTAGATATGTTTTAACCTTATTGGTTGTTAGCCCAAATTACTACTGCGACATCCGGAAAGGACAAATGCATCCAAATTTGTTTCCAAATAAGACCTGGGAAACACCTCTTTTAAATAGTTATGAACTGTTTGTGACACTAGATAAATATTTGGGACATGTAAAGCTCCAAGATTGTATTTTAATTGGAGTCCCTGATGAGGTGCTGAATGTACCTCTGATGTTATATTAATTTTAATATGTGTAGCCCCCTGTAAACAGCACGGGCTACTAAATCTTCCTACTACTGTGGTAAGCCCTGTTAAAGGCAGGCCCCAGTAGTAATCATGGGTTTTCTCCCCTTGCAAAGCCCTGCCTGCTTGATTAATACAAGCCTGTCTCTGCTGCCGGCCTGTGCAGAGGGGAGGTCTTGTTGATGTCATGAGGGGCGGGGCTGACCAAACTTAGTAGCGGTTCCTGTGTGCTCTGCAGTCAGAGGCAGAGTCAGTTCAGTTCAGACAGTCAGTGGAGTCAGTCTAGTCAGTGTTGTTCAGGAGGTTGGAGTGTCTGGCTGGACAGTCAGATAGTAAGAGAGAGAGTGTAGCTAGGTTCCTGAGGAGTAGGGCCTAGTAGTTCAGAGGTGGATCCATGCCTCTCACCCTGCTTAGGGGGTGAGGGAAGAGCTAGCCCCAGCCGTGGCGCCCTTGGCTGCGGGTGGAGGCAGGGAGAAAGATACCCTTCAGACCATCCTGCAGAGAACGATCTGGTGGGAGAGGAGGAGGAGGCCTATCGTGTATTTGTATTGCTGTGCTGCTATTACTGCCCTGCCGACAGTGAGTACAATGAAGGCTCTGTTGCTTTCAACATTGTGCCAAGTGATTCTGGAATGTTCTCCCCGGGACCAACGGGGGTTCTTCTATAAGGGTCTCTTCCCACATCCCTGGGAATTATAGAAGATGGAGGCGCTGCACCCTTAAGACCACATGGAGGCCAATACCTCAGAAGCCTGGTCCTGTCGCCCCCATAACATCGCGGGAAGCTCAGGCCCTCCTGTTCCAACAGGTATGCATCACCCATCACCATGTAATCTGCCCTCACGCAAGCTAGATACATCAGTTGAGTCTAAGGGGGGGGAAAAGGGTTACATTTGGAGGCTCTGCTGAGAGGATGGATGCCAGGACAGGTCAGGCTTGTAGCAAAGCGGAACGGGCAGAGTGAGACGCACTCTCCGTGCAGGTGCTGAAGGAGGAAGGGTGCGATTGCACAAACCGGGGGTAGTCAGGGGAGCGTAGCCTCCCGCACAGTGCGCCCTGGGCACCCGTAGGAGGTAGCATGATGAGGGGTGAAGTAGCTAGAGCTGCCCTAGTTCCCTTGCGGCAGGTAGCGTGAGGCAACTGGGGGGGTCATAGCGGTAACCAATCCGGGGACCATGGCCCAGGGCCCGCGTTACAAGTAGCCAACAGTAGGAGACGCCCGTACCGATGGAGTTGCCGGTACCTAGCTATCACCCACACAGACGCACCACAGAGCACTTGCACGTAGCCACCGAGAGTATAGTGCATAGGAGGAGAGGAGTTCCGCTGAGCCTGGGGTAGAAGCCACCTCATTTTAGTGGGCCACAGACAGTATGAAGATGCAGAGTTCACATTTGGAGGGAAAGCATGGTCTAGATACAAGATACCCGTTAGACATGGAGAATAGGGCACAGGCACATATGGAGGGAGTATCCAAGATGTTGGCCATCCCTACATGTGCTCCGCGGAGCAGGAGAGGCGAGCTAAAATGGCGGTTCCCGCCAAGTCTGGAGTAAGCACGTGAGAATTGCAAAAGGACTGTGAGGCAGTCGTGACAGGAAATGTGCAAGAGTCTGGCGCCAAACCCAGATACCTTGCAAAAGGAGAGGAGCGGCGCGAAAGCCGAGAGTCCACCCACCTGTGCTGTGATTGGTCAGAAGGCCAGACCACGTCACTGTGAAGGAGAGAAAGCCCCGCCTCTGGATTCCACCAGAGGGAGGAGGCCCCAAGCGAGCCAATCAGGAGAGTCCTCCCCAGCCAAGGGAGGGACAGGAAGTGAGAGCGAGGAGCTTCATTTCTTTCTGACAGTCACAGAGAGTGGAGCTGAGCTATTGAACTGTTCCAATCCTACCAGAACTATGTCAGAGATGAACACTACCGTGGTCCAAATACCAGGCGGCCTGCTGGTGGTCCAGATAGCCGATCAGGAGTACCTGCGGTGCCTGTGTGCTCATTGCGGAGTGCCCAGCGAGGTACCCAGCACCAAGGCCCTATGTTCCATGTGTGGTATCTACTACTTCTGGCCTAAAGAGCCGGAACCGATGACCGAGACCCCTTGGGGTGCCTCTCCGGGAACGATATCAGAGATGGTGGAGAGCAGCGAGAGAACGGCCCTGGTTCCCCGTTACAAATGAGCGGGACGAACCCAGGCCCAACCGGCTGTCGAGCCGAAAGAACTGTCCGAGGAGAAGAGCGCGACCGCTGTGGGGGTACCTGAGCACGCCAGCTTTGTATCTATACCCACTGGCTGTATCGCCGAAGATTCTGGTGATTCCTGAGCAGAGGTGCTGATCATAATTTCATCCGAAGAAGAGGTTGGTGTTCCATCGGTGGCGATGCGCCTACCGGCGAACCACCCCAGCGGCATCAAGGAGAAGCAGCCGAGCGCGGACCCCGTCCGACAGCGAGCGCTGGTGCGGCTGGAGGCCCGGAGCAGTCTCACAGCTGTGATGACTCCCAGTGCGGAGGAGATGGCGATCGAAGCGACCATCGAGGGGCTTGATCTCATCAAAGAGCAGCAGAGTGGTAAGGAGACTCCACCACCCCCTTATTCCCGCAAGGAGGAGACCGTAACCACGGAGGATGAGAAGGAGAGGCTTGAGGCCTACTTGTTCGGCCGTGTACCGGATGCTCCGCCAACGCCCATGCCGGTCCTCGACGTACTTCCGGTGCGTTACCACGGGGCGGATGGCGATTCTGCGGGCCCACCTGATGACATCATTTACGGGTCCACCGGAAAGAGAAGGCCGAGATTATTGTCTTCATCACGGAGCATAGAGCCGGTCCTTACCCGGTATGCTCTACAGAGCCGAGGTCCATCGAGAGAGGCGCGAAGCATGGCCAAGCGCGAGTCAAAGAAGGCGTCCATGGGTCGCGGAATTGACCGCTTGCTGGACACTGATCTGGACATTGCCCCAGCCCCAGTGCCTAGCCCCACTGCCACGGCCACTGCCCCTGCCCCGTCACGAGTGATACCACTGGGACCTACCAGGGATAAATTGTGTAAATTCCCCACCTTCTCTCAGGACTTGCGGGATTGGGAACCGAGTGATGAGGGATCGGATGGGGAGATACCGTATTCAAGCGTAATACCTGTGCCTAACCCTGTACCGTTTTGTCCAACAGCTAGAGGGAGAGCCCGTGGATCATATACTCCAGCAGAGGCTGGGCCTGTGGTGCATAAGATGAATCCTACAAGGTACATAAATGCTAAGGGAAGGAGAGATTGCTCGCGATCTACTGATGCGGGTACGTCAGGTGTATCGTCTCAGGTAGAATCAGAAGTGGAACGCACAAGTCATTCCACAAAGTCTGAGCACCATGATAGATGGTGGGCACCTTTGTTCACCAGTTACCACGAAGGGATGGACCGTACCCGGTTCCTTCTCATAAAGAATAATGTTGTTGATCATTGGTGGGCGGCTGGGTCTTTCACTCAACAGGAGGTGGAGGATGAACTAGACCATAGGTACAAGGAAATAGAACAAAAGCTCATTGTACCACGCGGCCAAAGTATTTTGTATGACGAGATAGCTCCAGAAGAGCCGTTGTTTTGGGTACTGCCAAGCAGGGTGGGTCGCCGAACACTCACCAAGTTAAGTAGGGCTGATATAGCCATCGTGGCCAGATACCGCCAGTCACACGGTTATGAGTACCCTTATGTGCCTGAGCCTATCATGCGGGAGATTGAGGAGAACAGAGACAGTTGGTTAAGAGACGGTCCAAGAGTACTTACGAACAAAGTTTGGTAAGGCCGGTTATCACAATGAAGACAAAATTAGTGAGCTGGTGCGCATATGGAGTATAGGGAGATGCATCTACATGCATAGTGTGAGTTACTGCCCGGAACATGGGTCAGTTCAGTCGTTTTCTGTAACGGTCACTGATCACAATGGCAGGAAAATACGAAAGCCAGATCCTAAGCATTATTATTAGATATCTATGTTAGGAGTAACTGGATTCAGTGTGTACTAATTACTACCTCAAGATGTTATGACCATGTGTGTGTATAACCTGTGTTTGTTCCCCAGGTTGTTTACTGCAGGATGGTACGGCCGAGCGAGGTCCAAGTGGGGACCATTGGATTTCCACCATAGGGAGAGTGTAGCCCCCTGTAAACAGCACGGGCTACTAAATCGTCCTACTACTGTGGTAAGCCCTGTTAAAGGCAGGCCCCAGTAGTAATCATGGGTTTCCCCCCCTTGCAAAGCCCTGCCTGCTTGATTTATACAAGCCTGTCTCTGCTGCCGGCCTGTGCAGAGGGGAGGTCTTGTTGATGTCATGAGGGGCGGGGCTGACCAAACTTAGTAGCGGTTCCTGTGTGCTCTGCAGTCAGTGCAGAGTCAGTTCAGTTCAGACAGTCAGTGGAGTCAGTCTAGTCAGTGTTGTTCAGGAGGTTGGAGTGTCTGGCTGGACAGTCAGATAGTAAGAGAGAACTTTGCAACTAATATTGACAGATTTACTATAAATCATTCTTCCTGTTATTACACAGGTTATTAAGAATTTATATTAGCATTAGGGACCCCTGATATGTGGTCTGCCTTGGCGTTGGCTCAGGGGCTTACAACAATTTTGGCCAAAAATGTCAAACTAAAAGACCATTTTACTTATTAGATATTTATACATATATATTTAGGCACTGTACCGTGTATGAGTCTCACTGGATGTGCTAAAAACTGAGCTTTGTCTGTGTTTTATGTTCTGTCTCTGGTTTTATGGACAGTCAGATAGTAAGAGAGAGAGTGTAGCTAGGTTCCTGAGGAGTAGGGCTTAGTAGTTCAGAGATGGATCCATGCCTCTCACCCTGCTTAGGGGGTGAGGGAAGAGCTAGCCCCACCCGTGGCACCCTTGGCTGCGGGTGGAGGCAGGGAGAAAGATACCCTTCAGACCATCCTGCGGAGAACGATCTGGTGGGAGAGGAGGAGGAGGCCTATCGTGTATTTGTATTGCTGTGCTGCTATTACTGCCCTGCCGACAGTGAGTACAATAAAGGCTCTGTTGCTTTCAACATTGTGCCGAGTGATTCTGGAGTGTTCTCCCCGGGACCAACGGGGGTTCTTCTATAAGGGTCTCTTCCAACATCCCTGGGAATTATAGAAGATGGAGGCGCTGCACCCTTAAGACCACATGGAGGCCAATACCTCAGAAGCCGGGTCCTGTCTCCCCCATAACATTGTGGGAAGCTCAGGCCCTCCTGTTCCAACAGGTATGCACCACCCATCACCATGTAATCTGCCCTCACAAAAGCTAGATACATCAGTTGAGTCTAGGGGGGGGAACAAGGGTTACATATGTATATACACTTCTCCTTATAGTGTCACTGAATTGCCTGTGATATAAATATAGCAGTGCTCCTAGTCTCAGGTTGATAATACAGAGTATTAATACAATACTATTTATATTCTATTTAGACACACAAATCCTCTGCTTATAGCAATCAGGGCGTGTTACCATGGTACATTTAACCCTCTGATTAGCGTCACATTCATATTCTATTTATTTTATTGTTATTATTGTTATTTTATTGTTTTGGTTTTTTAAACAGACCCTACTCTTCGGAGAGAGCCGAAGTGGTTTAATTATCCGTAAGACTTACCATTATCAGCATACCTAAATAATCATAGAGTGCAATATTTGGAGAGTCTTTTCTTTATCTCTTGGGATCAAAATGTCAAACAATGTTCTTTATCTCCACTGCACCATGATTACAACTTACTAAATAAGTGTATTAGGAGAGCAGAATAGAATGTATCTGTTTTGTTCAGTATATATACCTTAGAGTTTTCAATACATTTATCTTAACAAAACACAAATTTTTAAAACAGTCTTTTATTTCCCTCTACCTTATGTACTGTATTGAACTGAATAATATAATATTTGTTCATACGTTTTGTTTTAGTTCCTAGTTAGCCTTGTTTTGTTAAATAGGAAAGATAAGGATTAGGGACAGAAAAGAGGGGGACTAAGAAAAGGGGAGAGGGGGGGGGGAGTGAGGGGGAGGGAGGGCTGGGAAGGAGAGGGGAGGGGATGGGGCACAGCCGAGCAGGGTCAGGGACCCAATTGGTTTATCCCCTGCCTGCAGGGGAGTTAGTCTTCTTATTTTCTTTATTTGCCTTCATGAGGTTAGAGTCTAGAGTGGAGACCAGACATCCCAAATCTTATGATGCAGCTCCGTACTTCTAAGGCATCCCACTGACTTGATGTCACAATGTCTGCAAAAAGTCCAGAATTGAAAGGGCTCAGTGTCTCTGAGGTATCAGGTGGGGAAGGGTAACCCAAGTTCCCCCATTCGAATGTGAAGTTTGGGCCGTTGGCAAATGGTTCCCAGGTAAGACTTACAGTCGCCAGGTAAAGGAGTTGGGTCCCATATGCTAAGAGGCAAAGGTGTAAGGTTGGCGCATGCCCTTAGCAGAATAGGAAGCCACCCCAGCCAGGTTTCTGAAGTATTGGCAACTCTGGGATAGGTAGAAAAATGTATTCCTATGGAGAGACTTGCTGCACTTGTTAGGTATAAGGTTCTGAACCCTATACAAAGTCCTGCAGCCCATTGGGAATCAGATTTATCAAGCTTCATGAGATTCACCAAATTCATCTTAAGTTTCATCAAGATTCCAAGGGCCATTACAGCAGTGACAGGTTTGAGAATGGACCAAGGCTTTCGCGAGTAATGCCCGCTCCTGGGAAATTACTCCTACAGACTTTTTTTTACAAGATTTCGTTCGGGAAACAAATTATTTTGTTTTCCCCCATCCCAGTAAGTGTATTTTGACTGTAATTATGGAACATTGTGTGTATGTCTTTTCGTGAAATAAATTACAATTTATTTTACCTCCTTGCTTTGCTCAATCATGTGATCCCGGTATAAATGTGTTGGTCCCGTGACAGACATGCAAATGCTTGCCACCTCCATCCCTGGTTATCTCATATCACCTGCTGGGTCAGGCTCCACTAGGTCTGGCAGAACAAATGGCAGCCCGGACGACTGCCAGTGTCCACCAGACCTGAGAACTTGAGCCCTTCCCTGCTACCCAAATGGTGTTCACACCTCCTGCTTCCTCTGGTTACTTTGAACTCCAATGTCCAGCAATCTTACTAGCACCAACTTGGTAGCCCTAGCAGTCTGACTGGGCATCGGTTCTTAATGTCCCAAGACCATACAGTACATAACAGTACATTACAGTATGTTACAATATATGAATAAAATAGACTTTAATACATCCCTAAGACCTGGGAATGGGGAATAGAATAGAAAGGTGTACTTTTATTTCTATCAGCCTTTATTCCCCACACACTATCTATTGGACTTAGACTGGACTCTGGGAGTCCCCTTACAACCTTATCTATGGGACTTCTGGGATTGCGACTAGCTTTCTTATACACGTTGGGACAGGCAGTCCCACAGCTTGTCTTCCAACCCGTGGTGTGGGAGTTTCATCCTCAACCACTCACATACTTTCCAGGTTTGTGAAAGCTGGCACCTATGGCTTCAGAACAGTGAGAAAGTATGTGCACAAACCACCTTCTTGCCCACTCACTATTCAAACCCCCCACTATCTCAGTGCCTCTAAGTCTGGGAAAATTGACAACTGGCCAGGATGACTTGTAGTTCATCACAGGATTTGTGACACTTATCTCAGCTATTCTGTGTAGAGGGCTTCACACCTCTGCCAACATGTGTGACTTTGATCTAGGGACCTAGCATAGCCTGGATAGCCCAACACTCTATTAGCCATAAGCCCCCCTCCGAGTCTTGCAGGACAAAAGCCCTGTCTGATTTAATGCATAAAGCTTAAACATATTTTAAAACACTGCTGCTTAATAAAATATACTTTTATTCTCTTCTTTATTAAAATGTGCTAAGTCTATTTGGTGTGAGAGATAGAGTGAAAACTGTAACTGTGTTTTTTCCCCATTAACCATATCTCTGACACTCAATAAAAAAACTTCGTAATTTAATAAAAACCTGCTCAGCCTTATCTTAATAAAACCATCTCAGTTTCATAAATGACTGTAGCATCCCTGAACCACTTTACCAGAGTTAGGCTGCGATTACAGTGCCAGCTACAGCTACAGCTACAGCTACTGATGACTTCTCCCATCTCCGTAGTCCAAGCGAAAGTTATAATTTGCGTTTGGGAGAAGTCTCTTGCTACAAGGAGAGTGACGGAAGGCAGAGGGGCGGGGACAAGAGCAAGGGGGAAGGTTGAAATGGAGAGGAGTAGTAATTTCTGTTTGAGTGCTGAATTGACTTCACTTTTACTTTAAATTATGGGAGAATTTACTATTTTAAAGTTGTTCATATAAGGGGCTATGCACTAAACAGTGATGTCATTTTAAGAGCGCAAAATGCTCTTAGAACGATATATTGCGCTCAGCGTGATTCACACAGCAGTGATAACAGGCACTTTGTGCTCTAAAACTGGCTTTTTTCAACAATTTTTTCTAAGTACCACAAAGCTCGTACGATCAACTAAATATGCTGGTTTCTGCCAGTCTGCGTGATTCTCTAAGCTACATTAAGTGATCGTGCTTTAAAAATGCACTGAAAAAAACACACCAGCTCAAGGCAGGCGCTAAAGGAGCAGGACTTAGAAAAATGTATTTGTTTATCTTTTTGCAGGCACACCATCCATACAACCGGCCGGCGGGTGTCCCCGGCTGACCCCACAGATGTCACCGAGTGATCCCCGCGGGTGTCCCAGGGTCCCTGCGAGCATCCGGGGGTCCCCGCGGGTGTCCGCCGGGGTCCCCTTGGGTGTCCCGGAGTCCCTGCGGGTGTCCTGGGGTCCCCGTGAATGTCCGCGGGCATCTAGGGGTGTCCACGGGCCTGCGGTACCAATGTTGTGCCCCCCAAAAATAAACAATATGTTTAAATAAATACACCCCCCCCCCCACCGCCTCCTAACACATACAATACAGTAATGGACAAAATTACTATTATCCACATATGGATAATAATGGCATTTGCCCATTTAAAATACACGAATCACAATAAATACAGTAAACACATATTACACTTACCTTTTCCATGCACCCACGATGAAGGCCGTCTTCATCCTCATCCTGCCCATATCCCCCTCCAGTGCTACAAAACATACAAAAGAATTTTTAAAAAGCCAATGTAATGCCCCTAAACCCTTAATCACCTTAGCGGATAAAAACCGCGACAATAATTAAGGGGTTAACCCACTCTGGCCTGATTCCAACCCTTCACCCATTCATTTGTTCAGTGGGTATAATATATATATATATATATATATATATATATATATATATATATATATATATATACACAACACCAATATACAAATAAATGGTTAAGGATTACACAAACATGCATAAAAAAAACATTAAATCTCAATCTGCAAAATAGCTCATTGCATCAGAAAATTAAACCAGCACATAGAAACATACATTATATCTCATCTCCCAACACACCAGCACCTACGCAAATAAATATATTGTATCCCAACTGTAAGAAAAAAACAATTGCAGTTTAGTGTGTACATGATGCAATTAATCTGTGCATCATGTAACACTATGCAAAATAAATGTTCAAAATAAAATAAACTATGAACAATAACATACAATTCCACCCACAAAATCAAATACAAACTAAGCAAGTAAACATAAATAAATTTAACATCAATCAATTAATCAATTTAAAAAATCAATTACAATACAATACAAATCAATTATAAAATTCACTATTCAATTCCTACATCCAAACCATTGAGAAAAAGATTCTACTTCAAAGTAACCACCATCACACAAATCTAACTACGAAAAATAAGTCATTATTACAAAGCAAGCCCCTGATATAAATGATTGCAAAACCATGAAAAATTACATGTAAATAAATACCAATTACATTACACACACCAATTCCTAGCCCAAGCTGGAAAATACATTTAAAAAACACCAAAAGAACATAAATAAACATTTGCAATACAATCATTTATTATACCTGTATGTTTACCAAATATAGCTAAACATTACATACAGGGGCAAAAAATGAGCAAAAAAAACCAATGACATTACATCAAAAAATACAATACAATGCAAACATTCAGTGTCCCTGTATATATGTATATCCATAAGGACATACATAAATTCAGGGGCATTAAATGGACATTAAAAAAAACCTGGGCTTTAGGGCTAACGTCACTAGAATCTCGTGGTACTTCTGCGTCACTATTGGAGAGACTTCCATTGAACTTTTTAGGAGCCTATTGATTGCCTATTGTCTGGCGGAAGACCTTGCGGTTAAGCATGGGCTGTGCCATTGACCAACTAGCACAAGCTGTATATGCTATGAGAGACGCCATCTGCCCAGTGTGATCGCAGTGAGTTGGTTGTGTACCTATAATCCATCTACTGGATGGACATTCGATGCTCCTTAAAGATACCTTTTATGTTAACATTGCATATTTATTTCTTGTAAGTGTGCATTGCCTACCACCTATTGTTATAATAACATATTCATCTTCCTACTATGAAGATAATGCACTACGGGGTGCACTTTTTTCTTTTCTTTTTCATTTCAGTTGTGGAAGCGATCCTCCCTTGGATTCGGCTGCCCCCCGCTACAACAATTGGTTATTAGCTTCTCCCTGGTTTGAAGCTTGGAATATTACCTGGACTATCAAGTTTGCTTAATTGTTCTAATTTATTTATATATTGTTTTCTGGGTTTTATTCATATTCTCATGTTTAAGGTTTGAGGACATTTTGTTTGTGGGCAAATTTTACTGCGCTGTTGTGTTGTGTTTTATATATATATATATATATATATAATCAAAAAATAAATAGATGATACCGTTCTGTGGCTAACTAAAAGCTTTTATTTGTGAGTGCTTTCGAGATACACTGATCTCTTCTTCCGGCGATGTTACAATGAATGAAGCAAGCAAAAGCTATACTATAAACAGTGTCTCTTGGAATGTTATCTGTGATTGTCCTTCCCCCGGTGTGGATGTGTTTTATGGCTGGAGGTGTCAAAAGGTTACTGAAAGCAAGTGATGAAAGAGTGTGTATGTGTATCAGTGTGAATAAAAATGAATGGAGAGCCCACAGTATATACTGCACCGACACACTTTATTCGAGCAAATACCCAGTATGTACCTGGCAGATACCTGGAATGCGCCGCTCCTCACCTCTGACAAGCCCCGTTGCGTTTGCCTTCCCAGCCTGGGTTCATGCCTGGCTGACGGGCGGCTGATCTGTTAAATGATAATGATTAGGATTTAATAGGCTGCAATGCTTCGCGTGTCTACAGTGGCATAATTCATGAATTATAATGCAGATATATATATATACTGTGCAGTATTGCAGCCAGCGGGAATAAAATGCTTCAATCCCTGCTTGGAAAATACCTCAATGCACTCGGGCAGAAAACAGTCACAAACCTCAATACACCCGGGTATACCCGAATTCGTGGGACTAGCCGAGCTCGAATAAAGTGTGTCGCCAGTGTACAGTGCTTTACAAAAGGTGTGTGTGGAGTGGGAGTGGATATAGTATAGCTTTTGCTTGCTTCATTCATTGTAACATCGCCGGAAGAAGAGATCAGTGTATCTCAAAAGTTCGCACAAATAAAAGCATTTCGTTAGCCACAGAACGGTATCATCTACAGTATTTATTTTTTGATTATTGAAGCTCGGCTAACACGGTAGTGATACCACTATATATATATATATATATATATATATATATATATATATATATAAGCTAAACCCCGTTATAACGCGCCTACCACGAATCGGTTATAACGCGGTCTGAGCATGGCTCCCGAATTGAAAGCCTCCATTTTGCCGGATTACCTGCATCTCAAATTTTCCATTTTGCCGCCTTACACTCTCCTCTTAAAGCTGTCCTGTCCACGTGCTCATCTCTCTCCTCTTCCTGCTGTCCACATCTCTCTCCTCTTCCTGCTGTCCACGTGCTCATCTCTCTGCCCGTCGTGTGCCATCAGGGTTTTTTTTTTTTCAAACATTCAATCAATGCTTATTGACACCAGACACAGCACAAATAAACATTAATACATTTTGTACAAACACACATGCAGGGATTGAACTCGGGACCTTCTGATATCAATGCCTTGCCTCTACCTCTACACCATAGGCTTGGTATGACAAGACAGAACCTATAAATATATTTATCCTCTACAACACAAGGGACATGTCAATGTGAAATCTTAAGTCTATTTCTAGCTGTCTATGACATCACACAGTTTCTTGGTCTAGTGAAGAACTCTTACAACATATGCAAGGGTCCTGGGTTCAATACTGTAGAAATGGTATATTAAAATTTTTAATAAATTATTATTTTAATTATGTTGTAAAATTTAAATATAATTCTTTATTATTCTTTATTAAATAATAATTATTCATTAATCTAATGGATGTATTAATAAAATTCATTATTAATCATTCTTATGATTAATATGTATTATTAATAAGTATGACTTATTAATTATTATTAACAGTTATTAACTAATAATAATTATTACTAAATACTTAATAATAATTATTATACTTACTTATTAATGGAATGTATAATACTTACCTACTTATTATTAATTAGTAAGTATTAATAATGTTATTAATAATGAAGTATATAATCACTTAATAATTATTAGCACCCAATTAGTAATAATAATTATAATAACTTAATTAAACAACATATTAACTTACTAACTATTAAGTATTAAGTATAATACGTTTTATTAATAAGTAAGTATTAATAATTATTTTACTAAGCGGTATTATAATATTTAGGTATTATAATACTTATTAATTATGTCAAAATTATAATTGTTATGATAATTTATAATCATACTATTAATCAACATAATTATTATAATAGTATTAAATTAATCATATTAAAAAAATAATTATTAATAACTTAATACATAAGTATTAATAATTATTAATTGTTAATTAACTGCTAATAATAATTAATATCATACTTATTAATACTACATATAATCTCAAAGAATGATTAATAATGAATTATTATAATACATCATATGATTAATGAATAATATTACTTAAAAAGAATATAAGAATTATATATATATTACAACATATTAAAATAATAATTTATTAAAAAAGTATATACCATTCATACAGGAATGAACCCAGGACCCTTGCATATGTTGGTAAGAGTTCTTCCACTAGACCACAGAACTGTGTGATGTCATAGACAGCTAGAAATAGGCTTAAGATTTTACATTGACATGTACCTTGTGTTGTAGAGGAAAAATATATATAGGTTCTGTCTTGTCACACCAAGCCTATGGTGTAGAGGTAAGAAGCAAGGCATGGTATCAGAAGGTCCCGAGTTCAATCCCTGATGTGTTTTGTACAAATGTATATGTATTAAGTATTAATGTATTAGTATTAGTATTAATGTATTAATGTATTAATGTATTAATGTATTAATGTATTAATGTATTAATGTATTAATGTATTAATGTATTAATGTATTAATGTATTAATGTATTAATGTATTAATGGTGTCTGGTAGTCAATAAAGCATTGAATTGAATGTTTGAAAAAAACAATGGCATACGACGGCCAGAGAGATGAGCACGTGGACGAGAGAGGAGGAGAGCACTGGTAAGCGCGGCAAAATGGAGGAGATTTAAATCTGTAATGAGGAAGCTCCAGAGCTGATGCCGGTGAAATTTTAACGCGACCCCGGTTGTAACGCGGTCTTTGGGTTTAGCTGTACAAATGAACGCGGTCTTTGGGTTTAGCTGTACAAATGAATGGGTGAAGAGTTGGTATCGGTCCAGGGTGGGTTAACCCCTTAATTACTATAGCGGTTATTAACCACTAAGGTAATTAAGGGGGTTAGGGGACAATACATTGGCTATTTGTATTTTTGTGTATGGTTTGCAGCACCAGAGGGGGACATGGGCAGGATGATGATGAAGACGGCCTTCAATGTGGGTGCCTGGAAAAGGTAAGTGTAATATGTATTTACTGTATTTATTTGATTCATGTATTTTAAATGAAAATACATTATTATCCATTTGTGGATAATAGTAATATTTTGCATATGTATGTATTGTGTTGTAGGGGTGGGGTGGTTGGGGGGGGAGTGTTGTATATTGCTATGTTTATTGGGGACAATTGTCCCCAATAAACATACTATTGTGCCTTAACCCCTTCATTGCCTTAGCGGATAGCCGCTATGGTAATGAAGCTGCTTTAATGTATTTTGTTAATAGTGTGTGGGAGCAGAGGGTCCCCTGTGCTGAACTACATTGATTTCTGCCTCAGAGACCCCCTGCTTCCAGAGTTACAGGCATTGGTTTGGGGCATCGGTGCCAGTGTCGCTGCCATCATTATAGCGTCCACGTCGCGTCTTGAACGCTATAAAGATGGCGGCGACACTGGCCTCCTATGCCCCATACCGGGGAATGTAACTCGGGAAGCAGGGGGTCTCTGAGGCAGAAATCAATGCGGTTCAGCCCCGGGGACACCCTGCTCCTGCACACTATTATTAAAATTTACATTAATGCAGCTTCAATATCATAGCGGCTATCCGCTACGGTAAGGAATTATTGTTTATTGTTGTGTATGTTTTGAAAGTAGAGTAGATGTGTAAGGAGTCTCCAGAGCTGAACCGCATTGGTTTCAACCTCAGTGACCCCCTACTTCAGGAGATACAGGCCCCGTTATGGGGTGCCGGTATCCCCTGCAGAATTTAAATGTCCCGGTCACGTGACGCGGAAGCTTTAAAGTGCAGGGGATACCGGCACCCCATAACGGGGCCTGTATCTCCTGAAGTAGGGGGTCCCCGAGGCTGAAACCAATGCGGTTCAGCTCCGGAGACCCCCTGCTCATATACACTATTATTAAAATATATATTGTTAATGCACGATCGCCTGTAACAGCCATGCATGGAGATGTAGAATGTTACAGTAGGCTTTTTTTCCCTATCAGTTATCGTACTTGAACTTTAAGCACGATAACCAGGGGGAGGGGGGATGGACACACGATCGGGCAGATTTCAGCACGTCCAACCCAAATGCTCTGAAATCCTCAATGTATTGCGCCTCCGGCTTCAATTTTTAGCGGACCTTTTATTTTTTTTCAGGCCAGCGCAAAAGCCCACAGCTTAGTGCATAGCCCCCATAGTGTGTTTAACTTGACATACACACAAACACACACACATAATCAGGGCCGCCAACAGAAATCATGGGGCCCAGGACAAATGAAAGAAGCAGGGCCCCCCAAACCATAGCTCACCTACCACAGAAAAACACATTTTGCAGGGGGTGGCGGTATGCCGGTGGCTGCAAGGGGGGTGGTGCTGAGGGGGGCTGTGACTGCAGAGGCTGGTGGTGCTGCAATGGGGGGGGGGGGGGGGGGGGGCCCCGCACGTGGGGGTGATATGGGGCGGGCGGCGGCTGGCAGTGGGGGGTGCGGGGGTGGGGGCCTGGCGGCTGGTGGTGCTGCCAGGGGGGTCAGTGCCTGGCAGCGGAAGGGGCTTTGCGGCTGGCAGTACTATGGGGGGGCGGTGGCTGGTTGGGGGGCGGTAAGGGGGGGCGGGGGGGCGGGGGGTGCGGGGGGGGGGGGGCGGTGGCTGAAATTGGGGGGGCCGGTGGCTAACGGTGGCCCGTGGGCTGGTGGGACTGCGGTGGGCCCGGCGGCACTCACAGCATTTGACGCTGGCCCTGCCCCGCTGCAGGCAACTGTCTGTCCCACGCTGGCTGCTCACGTGCACGCCGGGCCTCCCTCTCACACCGGCGTGCCGGAAGCTTAGCCCAGCTGACATCCAGTGCTGCCATCAGAGAGACCAGGCACTGGGTGCAGCGTTTTTTTTTTTTTTAAATGAACTGGCCCGGCTGCTCATGAGTTTCAGAATGCCAACACCGGCAGTCCCAACTTGTTGCCGGCCCTGCACACAAATCACACACACAATCACACACACAATCACACACACAATCACACAAACACTCACACACTCAAACACACAGTCCCACACAGGGATGCCAACAGGGGGGTCTGCCAGTGTTGGCGTCCCTGGCCCCGTGGGTCAGGGGGCCCGGCTGCGGCCGGGCCAGTCAAAATAAATAAATTAATAAACCGCTGCACCCAGTGCCGGGTCTCTCGGCAGCACTTGAAGTCATCTAGGCAACGCTTCCAGTGTGCCAGCATGAGAGGGAGGCCCGGCGCATACAAGCAGCCATTGTGGGACTGACAGGTGCCTGAAGTGGGGAAGGGCCAGCAGCAACTGCTGTGACCTGCTGCCGGGTCCCTGCCCCCGGGCCCCTGCCACCATCAGCCACCGGCCCCCCACAGTCCCGCCAGCTACCGGGCCCCTGCCACGGCCACCCACCAGCCCCTTGCAGTCACACCACCCACCACCCCCCGCAGTCCCGCCAGCTGCTGGCCCCCCGCAGTCCCGCCAGAAGTGGTCCTTGAAGTTAAAAGGGGCCCCGGAGACTGCCTGTGAAAATGTTTGTACTTTTGCCTGCATAGTTCCTGCAAACAGTCTGAGCAACAAATCCAAAGAATCACATGCAGCAGTGACCAGAATTAGAGGGCTACACATCCAGGCAGAAAAACTGCACTGCCTGTGAAAAATGTTGGGCTTATTTTCCTGCATACAGTTCCTGCAAACAGCCTGAGCAACAAACCAAAGAATCACATGCAGCAGTGACCAGAATTAAAGGGCTACATATCCAGGCAAAAAAACTACACTGCACTGAAGAAAGTCACAATGCCACAGTTGGACTGGGAGGACTGCAACAGATGGTGACCTATACAAGGGACTGATGTTGTGACCAGTGGCACACACCACTGATGAAAGGAAAGAAAGAAACAAAAACCTGGGAATTTAAAATGGCCACCCAGCTGAAGTCAAATAAATACGCTGCAAGAATGGGGAAGAAAATGTGTTCCTGGTGTATAGAGCCCAGGCACATGGAGCAGTATCCCTCAGGCCTTATTGAGACGATGAGGATGGCCCCTACGTGGCCCCAGATAAAGGGCAGCAGCCAGAGGACTATTTTTTTCGACAAGCCAAGGAACTGCAGCAGCAAGCAGTGCGCTGTGGACCCAAGGAAGGTACAGATGTTTTACTTAGCAACTGAACATCCAGTATCACTAATGAGAAAGGATGTGTGCACAGCACTGCTGATGTTGTAAAACATACCAACGTAAAGAAGAAGAAAAAGTCTACAGAGATGCCTGTGAGAGCTACAAACTCTACAAGCAAAGTCTGCCCACCTGTAGGACTACCACAATAGGGTTCTAGAAAATACAGTGGCAACAGCGGCAATAGCGGATAGAGGCAATAGAGGACAAGATGCAGCATTCCTGTAATGAACCCTACCCCATGGAAGAGTGGCCCTTCCAGCCCGATAAGGAGGAAGACATCTCTTATGGGGAACCCGAACCAAGTCACACCTACAAAACACCCCAAGAAGTGTGGGGGTGCCTGAACTCGGTACGAACCGAAAAGACCGCTCTCTATGATGTTGAATGTGATCGACAGGAGCAAGAGAGGGATCAGCAGATCTCTGAATATTTACACCCGCTGACGCAACTGCAAGGGAAACGCTGAAGTTTCAAATAAAAACGGAGACCCCAATAACCCTGATGGGACAGAGTCATCAAAAAATAAAAGGCGTAAAAAGAAAAGCAGGTCTTCACTTACCGTGGAAGGAACAGATATGTCCGCAGATCCCGTGGAGAAAAGGGGGGACCGAGATGCCCTGCAGCCTAGAGAAAATGGAGAATTCGTCCCGCACTGTACACACTGCACAGCACACTGCACACACTCCCTGCACACACTGCTCACTGCACACACTCTCACTCACACACACACACACATCCATATACACACACATACATATACACACACACACACAAACACCCACACCCATATATACACACACACACACATATACACATACACACCCATATACACACAAACACACACACACACACACACACACACACACACACACACAACACCCACACAAACACACACACACACACACACACACACACTACCACTCATCAGACAACACACACACACACAACACCACACACACACACACAACACACTCCAGACACACACACACACACACAACACACCCAACACACACCACACACACACCACACACAACACACACACAACACACACACACACACACATACTCAAAACACTCAACACAGACACACCACAACACACACACACACACACACACACACACACACACACACATACTCAAATACACTCACACACTCAGACACACACACAGACAGACACACACACACAGACAAACACACACACACAGACAAACACACACACACACACACCCCAGGTTTACCAGGCTTCAAGGAGAATGCAGTATCTCCGCTGGGGTTTTGACTCCGCCCCGTGTCCTCCCACACACGGCACGAGTGCAGATTGACTGCACCCGGCCACGGTATGCCTCCAGCCCCTGCAGTCCAGATTTGACTTCCGCCTGTGCTACTCGCTTCCCCCACACCCGTGCTCGCTCCACCCGCGGCCAAAACTTTTAACCACCGCCCACGCGCTCGCCGACACACACGACCGCCGCGCTGGTTGTGAGCGGGCTGCAAAAATATTTTTGTAATACTCTTGTGATGTGCTACTGAGCATGCCTACAGTATACAGTACAGTATGCCTGACAGTACTGTACAGTATGTTCTAGAAATACTGTATTTTGTTACAGTATAAAAGGAGACAATGGAACAATTTAAAACAAATCAACATTATCTTTTATTGGTGGAGTAACTCCAAACATTTATTTACAAATACAATGTAAAAACATTTTAAGTGTACAGCAATTCAAAACATCAACAGGTGTATGGTTAACTGCTAGTGAAAACATTTATGTACAGAAAGTCAAAACATTTACAGTCAGTAAGGCCTGCACAACTCCATTCCTCGAGGGCCGCAAACAGCCCCGGTTTTAAGGATAACCTTGAAAACGGGCCTGTTTGTGGCCTGTGTCCTGTGTACAGTAAGGAAAAACATTTCTTTATTAATACAAGTTAAAACACGCAACATCTCCTTTATTAAAGTACAGAAAGTCAAAACATGTATTGCACAATAGTATGGTGTTATTAAAAATAATTCTTTATTCATAAAATTTAAAAAACGCAACATCTCCTGTATTAAAGTACAGAAAGTCAAAACATTTACAAAAAACATTTACAAAAAATAAACAACAGTTGAACAGTCACACAATGCTATCCTCACCAGACTGTCCTTCCAGGGCCGATGCCTTGTATGGCGCAAAATGCCATTAATGGAGTCTCAAACGATTTTCATTAAAGGATCTGTAATTGAAAAATAGTGCCGCAATTCCTCCACAATAGTCCTTCTTAAATTTTCAGGAAGCGCCCTTTTTTCGTGATTTCCTTCGTAGTTCACATTGTAGACCCACCCACAGTACACCAAGTAGGACACGTGGTGCTTAAAAATTAACATGGCATACTTCTGGGGTAAACCAGCACTCATCACTCTATACTTCTCCCTGAATACCAGTGGCAGTTCGTGCAGGATGATGTCGGGCACCATATCGATGCAAGCGTATGTAGGTTGAGTTCTGGAAGCGGGTGTACTTCTGTGAGCGGGTGTGCTTGTGGCAGCGGGTGAGGGTAGGTTGTCTGGGAGGAAGCTTTCCTCCTGTCTTGGTCGCTGTGTTGTCTTCTGGCGTGGTCTTGACGGGGTTGTCATGTTATCCTCCTCCTCAACGGCATACATGTACACAAATTCTTCTGGTGGAGGGGGTGCGCTTGGTGTTGGAAGGCGGTGGAATGTCCCATTCATCACATCCATGCCACCCTCCTGCTCTGGCGTTGGGGATACAGGGGCATGAACAAGTAGCAAATTATGTATCCTCGCTATGTCAGTCTCTATCTTCTCCATCCGTCGATCCATCTTCTCTATCCGTTGATCCATCTTCTGCATCTGTTGATCCATATTTAGCATGGTCTCTAAAAGCAGATCTATCTTTACCAGCACAGTAGAGTTCCCAGGGATAACCACACTTAACCCATTCAGCATGCGGTCTAACGAGCTGGTTCTTGTGCATGGCGTGCTGTGGACATCTGGGTGGATGGGTGCTACGGAGGATGAGATGGGGGTTCCATGGAGAGAAGCGGCAGCGTCGTCGAAGAAGGATGGAGGAGGTGACATGTGGATTTCCGGGAGAGAAGCGGCAGCATCGTCAAAGAGGGATGGAGAAAGCAACCTGTAGATTTCCGGGCGAGAAGCGGCAGAGTCGTCTAAGCGTAATGGAGAAAGTGACCCGTGGATTTCAGGGGCACATGCGGCAGCTTCGTTGTAGAGCAGTGGCGAAGATGGGCTGTGTGTTTTCGTGAGAGTGGCGGCAGCGTCGTGTATGAGTAGTGGAGAAGATGGGCTGTAGATTTCCGGGTGAGCGGCGGCAGAGTTGACGAAGCATATTGTAGGAAGTGGTCTGCGGGTTCAATGGGTTGGCTGCCATTTGTTTTGCGTTGAGTGTACATCACCGAATTTCTTCTTGACATAATAAGGCTTACGTGTATTAAAACCCTTAGCCTTTGGGGTCAGCAGAAGGTTTTCTTTATTGGCCTTAGCCTGTCGCTTTGGCCTTGGCTTTGAAACGGCTGCCGTCTTTCTCTTTTTCTGCTTGACAGGCACGGCAGCGGCGAGTGGCTTCTTGCGTCCGTAGAATCGGGGTTGATACATGGAAGCAGATGGCACAATGCAGTATCTGGAGAAGGGCAAGTTCAGATAAAGATCATCGAGTGGTGGGCTATGCAAAGTGTGTAACCTTTTATGCATGGCGACGAGTTACAGGTGTTGAAAGTGGGCGTACTCTAATGTGAGTCATTAACGTATAAATACACCATCCATTTTGTGGATTCACTGCACATTGAATACACATCGACTAAACATCGAATATACATTCTTGTGTTTGTATTTCTTTCTACTCGCAGCAATGCCTGTTAAAAAGATTTCAAAGGATCTCAGCATGAGAATTA
Source organism: Ascaphus truei (assembly GCA_036426205.1). Classification (NCBI taxonomy): domain Eukaryota; kingdom Metazoa; phylum Chordata; class Amphibia; order Anura; family Ascaphidae; genus Ascaphus; species Ascaphus truei. Next base: position 11,532 of record WSYH01004377.1, on the reverse strand, counting down.
AGGAGATGTACACGAGCGGACACCGAATTGCAGATATCCAACGCTTGTTAGCTGCTTCTGGCCTCATTGTGCCATCAACCTCCGTGTGCTATCATGAACACGGAAAAACAAAACAACGCACGAAGACACCAACGGTAACTAACGCGTAAGTATATTTATATAACTATCAAATACAGTATATCTATTGTTTATATTGCTGCATATTAATAGAACTATATATTTTTTATATCTATCTAATTTTATAGTTATTTCGGTATATTTATATAACTAAAGTATATCTATTGTTTATATTGCTGCATATTAATAGAACTATATACTGTATTGTGTAGACCTATCTAATTTTATAGTTATTTAGGTTTATTTATATAACTAAAGTATATCTATTGTTTATATTGCTGCATATTAATAGAACTATAAATTGTGTAGACCTATTTAATTTTATAGTTATTTCGGTATATTTATATAACTACAGTATATCTATTGTTTATATTGCTGCATATTAATAGAACTATATATTGATAAACCTATCTATTTTTATAGTTATTTCGGTATATTTATAAAACTACAGTATATCTATTGTTAATATTGCTGCATATTAATAGAACTATATATTGTGTAGATCTATCTAATTTTATACTATTTTTACTGCAAATGATGTGCTGTACTTGTGGCCTACTTCACTGTAACTTACCTGATTGTTGTTTTTCTGTACATTGTAGGGAGACAACTCTTCTGGTCGACAAAATAAGTGAAGAGAATGATGAGAAGAGTGCATTAAGGGTCAAATACACTCTGCAGCAAAATCACAATCTCACTGTATCTGAGACCAGCATAAAAAAGATGAGACGCAGAATTGGATGGAAATATGGACGTGTTAGGTTAGTACTAGACAGTACAGGAGGTAAAAGTGTTGTTTAAGAAACTGTACTGTACCTATAAAACTATTCCTTGTCATTACAAAGCGTACCCTATGATAAGGGGCGTTAACAAGATCAAGAGAGTGGTCCAGGCCCAGGCATGGATCGACAGTGGAGAAACTTTCCAGGATTGCATCTTCACTGACGAGTCTACTGTTTCGCTGGAGAGATTTGACACCTTTGCATTCCACAAAAAAGGTTGCATATCTATGAAGCCACGTCCAAAACACCCAGTGAAGATGCATGTGTGGGGTGCCATCTCTAGGCGTGGACCAGGATGCATCGTCATCTTTGAAGGTACAGTAAAATGTATGTCACACGCTTTTGCCTTATGCACTGTACTGTACTAGTGTGCAGTTTTTTGAGCACTTTTCTTTTCTTGTTATAGGAATCATGAATAAAGCTTTCTTCCAAGAGAAAATTATGCCTGAGATTGTGGAATACGTGAGTTCCCGGATAGTCACCGTTTCTACCAGGACAACTATCCGAAGCATACCGCGACAACAGCGCATATCCTTGAGCACGGTATCAACTGGGTGAAGACGCCAGCAGAGTACACTGGCGACACACTTTATTCGAGCTCGGCTAGTCCCACGAATTCGGGTATACCCGGGTGTATTGAGGTTTGTGACTGTTTTCTGCCCGAGTGCATTGAGTTATTTTCCGGCAGGGATTGAAGCATTTTATTCCCGTTGGCTGCAATACTGCACACTACATATATATATACTGCATTACAATTCATGAATTTATGCCATCTGGTAGACACGCGAAGGATTGCAGCCTATTAAATCCTAATCATTATCATTTAACAGATCAGCCGCCCATCAGCCAGGCATGAACCCAGGCTGGAAGGCAAATGCAACGGGGCTTGTCAGAGGTGAGGAGCGGCGCATTCCAGGTATCTGCCAGGTACATACCGGGTATTTGCTCGAATAAAGTGTGTCGGTGCAGTAAGTGCGGTAACCGTGTCTCATTTTTCCCACTGTTTTTACTGTGTACTGTATCTCTTTAACTAATTGTCCTTTTTTCCCCCTCCAATGACAGATCGCCAGACTTCAACCCTATCGAAATGGTCTGGCATCAGCTGAAGGACCAGTCGTGAAACCCTCCAAAAAGAATGAGTTGGTGCACGGCATACTGAGTTTTTGGAACGATGTACTCACCGTGGAACGATGCAATAAATATATTGACCATATTGTGACTGTGTTGCCCATTGTGATCGCGCGTAATGGGCAAGCATAAGGTAGGTAGTATGGTATAGTACAGTACGGTAGTATTGTAAGTAAAGTATGATACAGGTAAGTATGGCACAGATTTTTTTTCCCCGAGAGAGCAGCACCAGCCATCTGGTAACAAAGTATATAACAGTTGTCACAGCATACAGTAGATCCAGTATAGACTAGTTTGACTGTACTAACTGCATATTGTTGTCCAATATGGAGTAGCTATACAGTACACAATGCCATAATATGCACCTAACTGCTCAATTTTTTTCTTTCTGAGAGAGAGCGCACCTGCATCTGGGTTACAAAGTATTTAACAGTAGTTACAGTATACAAAAGTTCCAGATAACACTAGTGTTGACATACTAACTGCATAATGTGTGTCCAATATGGAGTGAGCTATACAGTACACCAATGCCATAATATGCACCTAACTGCTCAATTTTTTTCTTTCCTGAAAGAGCAGCACCAGCCATCTGGTTGCAAAGTACTTAACAGAAGTTACAGTATACAGTAGTTCCAGTATATACTAGTTTAACAGTACTATACAGCACACCATGCCATAATACAGTATGCACATAACTGCACTAATTTTTTGTTTTCTTGTCTTTTCAGAAAAAAAGGATGGACTGGGGGAGAGGGGGGTATTGTGTAAAGTTTGTGAACTGTTTGTACAGTTAAGTGTACAGTATCTAAACTGCAGTCATGATGTACACAAAACCTCTCTTCTCTCAATGAACTACTGTACTGTACACAGAATGAGGAAGAAGATAAAGACGGAAAAAAATATATTATTATATATATATATTATTATATATTATATATTATTAATTAATATTATTATCAATGTGCATTATTCATGATTATCCACCGGCCCTCAATTTTCATCTGACAGAAGAACTGAATAAAGACTGCATTTTGTATTATTCATGATTATTTTTATATGTGTATTTTTTGTTCCTTATAAAGTAAAATAAATATTTCTTTACATTCATGATAATCATAATCATTGACAACCCCCCCCCCCCCACACACACACACCTACACCATAAAAAAAGAAAGAATGAAAAAAAGTGGTAATTTACTGCATCAACAACATGAATCATATAATGTTTTTTTTTAACTCTCAATTTCACAGTGCTGTGCAAATCAAATTTACATATCAAATTCGAGAAGGGATTATCAAAAGCGTTACCATAAACAAAGCCTCAATGGGTTGGGGGGGTGGATGCGTGAGTCATTTGCAGTAATCAGCAGCTAGCTCGCTTCCCAAAGAGAATTACAGCGAGGTGACTCTAAGCCAACAATAGGAAAATTAGGCACGCAGAGAGGTGATGCTCGGCTAGGGACGGACGATTAAAAACACAATGGCAAGCTTTAGAAACGGAATGGTTCTGGAGACGCGTCTGTCGATAAGAGGTTCAAATCCTTGAGCGAGCTTTGTGTGTGTGCGTGGGGGAGGGGGGTACAGGGTACAGCTGCATGACGGATTAGCTGTACTGCAGTTCAAAGAAATGGCATATTTTCAAAAGGAAGGTCATCATAATAATTTGATCCCTACACCCCCAAATACATAAAAAGCACACAAATCAACCATGTGCAGTCAAATGCACAGTGTCACAGTCAAAAGCTACAGCACAGATTGAATATCGTAATATCAAGATGGTTTAGGCAGGCTTGTGGAGAAAATAAAAATAAAAAATGAGGAGAATTTTTTTTTTTTTGGTCACTCACTCTTGAACTCTGCAAGCAAGCAGTGGTGAACTTACAGACACATGCACAGTAATCAATCAGCTATCAAGCAGGAATGTGATTGAAACTAGAAAGACACACATTCAAAGGAATGGTTTGGGAGAGGTGTATTGTACTGTAGATAAGATAAGAAGTTGAAATACTGCAGTGCACTAAATTATCATGTGTGTGTGCGGGGGCGAGCGAGGGAAGAGCGCTGTATATACCGAAATGTGATACTGTTATAGTACTGTACACGCCTATGCGTTTCAACAATTTTCAAATGAGACATACAGTACAGCACTGCAAATGTATGTATAAATATGCAAATTTACAATTACTGCGCGCGCACACGCAGACTGAGTACTGACATAGGTTGAACTGCTAAAGTATTAGACTTCAAAGACAAAAGCTCGGGAACGCCCCCCTGAGTTTTTAGATGGTATTGCAGTATTGCAGACAGCGCTAATAAAAAGCTAATATTACGAGCGCTAAAATACTGCATTACACTCCGGACAAAAAAAATGCATCTGCCCGCGGTTATAAGAGTTGCGCCACTACGGCTGCACGAGTCTAAAGGCGGCTGCCACTGTAAAGCATGGGTATCCATTTTCTATGGGTTTGACCTGTAACCACAAGTCAATTTGGATAAGTGGTTTGCGGTTAGCTTTACCGATAGAATCTATCCATTCCTCGGTTAGTTTCTGACTTGAAAGGCGGCCAGTCAATTGACGTGGGAACTGTGTCAATTGACGTGAGAAATCGGTGAATTTGAGTCCCCGAAGCCGGCATTTCAATTAGGAAAGCTAACTCAAGAACGGAAGCACCCAGCACCATGGTTTTTAGAGTGCATATGTAATAAAAAAACATACCTTAGATTGAACAATTACAGTAAAAATACACCCAGAACATAATGTGTGTAAACTGTGTGTTTAATCTGTATGGGCAGGACTTGTTCCTATAAGCCCGGGAAAAATTCCTATGACCAGTAAATAGGTTGGGGGTGGATGAGCTGCGGGTATTTTATTCCTGACACTTCAAAGGGATTCCGCTGACCAGGTGCCCCTCAGTCTAAAGAAGTGACAGGGATGAGAGACAGCAGAGCACCCTAATGTATATAATGTATAAATAGCCGGATTTCCGATCTAGCTACTGGACCTTTAAAATCAAGACTGCATTTCTTGCGCTTACATGCAAAGGACAATTTATTTTGTTCCATTATCCCAGTAAGTGTTGTTTTAAGTGTATTCTGCAGATGTCGTGTGTTTGTCAACCCAGGAAATAAATCACAATTTATTTTGCAACTTGTTCTGTTCAATCGAGTACCCAGAAATATAAATGTGTTGATAAAATTGGTGTCCATCGTGACACGCTACTATTATCGCCATGGATAAAAAGCAGAGTCAATCTGATAGAATGATTGCAAACCTGAAGCAGAAGTATGAGGAGGCACTGAAGGAGATTACAGTCTTTCAGCAAGAGGTTTGCTAGTGCCATAAAGAGGTGGAAGTCTCTCAAAATGAGGTTCCCACTCTCCGCATAGAACCGAATGCCTCACACCAAGAGGTTCACAAGTGCCATAGAGAGGTGGAAGTCTCTCAAAATGAGGTTCACACTCTCTGCACAACACTGGATGCCTCACACCAAGAGATCAGCAGTTGCCGCACAGAACTGGAAGTCTCTAAAAAGGAACTTCACAGTTTCACTAAGGAACTGGACATCTTTCAAAAAACTATCCTCAATCTTAATATGGATCTTAAAGTCTCGCAGAAGGAGCTTAAGACCCTCAACCTAGAGATGGAAGTCTCACGCCAGGAGACCAGGGGTCTCAAAACCGAAGTGCGTAAATGGAAGGGAGACTACAAGGAGGCCTTGAATGTTACAGAGACTGCAAAAAGAGACAATTTAAGACTAAAAGAAGAAAATTCTGATTTGACAGACCACGTCAATGAAAAGAATGAAAAGCTGCACGAGCCTTAAAAAATAAAGAAACTTTTGGAAGATGAAAAGTTTGAAGCAGAGCACCGACCGCAGAACCAACTGCAAGGTCTGCGTACGCACCTCCAGAATGCAGAGGAGAAGCTGCAAACTCTGCAGGAACAAAATCTGCAGGCTGCTAAAGAAGTAGAAGTGCTGCAGGAACGTCTGATTACCCAGTATGTTCCTGCAAAGCAGCATGAGAAACTGAAGGCTACCCTGAGCATCACCAAAGCATCGCTAGAGGCCAAGCTTAGAGTCCAGGTGACTTGGCACAAGAGGGAGCACAAGAAGGTCCAGAAACTGTGACAAGCAACTGTGGTCCGAGCAAAGAAATTCACAGTGCTTCACAATATAATGAAAATGTGGAAGCAAGCTCAGAAAAAGTACAATGAGGAGATAAACACCCTGAGAGGAGAATTGCAGGATGCACTCAAGAAACCGGGATCTCTCGTGTATGAGATTACAGTACTACAAGAAAAGGTATTGACCCTGCCCAAGCGTCAGTATCCCACAGCAACTAAAACACCTAAAGAAAAGGGTACAGTGAGAGCTGGGAACACCGCTCATCTGAGAAACAAGATTGAAAAGTCTGAACCATCTAAACAAGCACTAGCTAAACATTCAGCCACCCAACAGGCAACACAAAAGGTATACGTGCAGAATCAAAAGCTGAAGAATCCTTAGCGGATGAAGCTGAAAAGATGGGATGTTCTCTGGAAGTGGAGGTGAAATTACAACTCGATCCCAAAGAAACTGAACTGACAACTCCATGGAGTGGAAAAAGGACAGGAGGACATCTTCAAGAGCGGGAAAACTCAAAGGGCTACTCTCAAACGCTCTGCAACTGTCGCCATACAGTCTGCCTACAAAAAGAGGAGCGCCCAACGCAAGGGAAATTTCATGACCGCGCACTCAATAAATAGACTTTACTTGGAAAAAGTCCTCCTCGAGCAACTGAGGAGTGCTGATCTCAAGCATCGTTGGGAGGAGACACACATAAACTGGATAAAGGGCTCCAATCCCAGCGGGACTGAGGGTCCTCTTCCTCTATCCACTCTCATTCAAGTCACAGAGATATCTCGAATGAGAGTGGAAGGATGGGCTTCGGCCATGGTAAGTCTGAGCTTCCCACAAAAAGGGGAGCTATGTAAAAGGGTCTTATCCTTGTTAAACAGGCTTGCCACTAATCCAGCAGTGTGCTGGTTAATTGCTGGTGCAATCAACCCCACCTGCTAATCACAGCTCTGGGAAATAGTCTATTCTGAGACAGGAAGTAAGGATCCTTAGTCTCAGATGTGGGGCTGAACCAAGGGAGGACAGACAGAGTTTCCTGAGATGACATTGGGAGCTGACACAGGAAAGTAGAGTAGCCTGCACACAGACACTGTCTTGAGCACAAAGGAGTGCTGAGATCAGGACACCCAGAGACTTATATTCCTGGATACAGGGGACCCAGGAACCTACCATAGACTGACATGAAGGGCCACCTGCTTTAAGGTATCTCTTGAGACTTTGGGGAATAGGGTGATAATGGGATTATCCCTCCAGCCCTGCAGATAGGGACTGGGAAGTAAGTTACCCCTTACACAGGGATAGGCGTTTGTTGTTTTGTTGTTTTCATATGTTTGCTGTGCTAATTATGGGAAACAGGCAATACAGCCTTATTTTAATTTCACCTTAATACAATCTCCATTGCGTACCTCTGAACATGTCTCTTAAAGATTCTTGTGACTGTTTCAGCTACCCTTTGAAAGCTTTTCATGGTAGGGTTTTGACTGGAGCACTGCACTTCAATGTAGCCAGGAATCTAACCTGAATCCTGGGTACATTTTTGGAGTCTATAGTAACTTTGGATCCCAGCTAAATAGACGCAATCTGAAAGAAATTTCTCCGTCAAAACTACCCTGAAACTCACAGCCTAGAAATCTCCTGGTCGCAGCACCCCAGGAAAGGCGAAACACAGAAAAATCTTTATTGTCGCATGTTTGCACACAGTCACAGTAATGCATGCACAATACATAGGTCCATGTGCTGACACTCTAGGACTCCCAAAACACAGTTCAGAGGCTCACAGCGCTCCTGACTGCATGGGGAGAAAAGGCTACTGCAGCAGAGCATATACAAATGCTGGCCGCAGTGCATGGTAAAGCCGCACATCCCTACCTTGTCAACGGGGAACAGGACATTCCCCGGGTGGACCACCACAGCTTCAGCAAGTTCATGGATTGCACAGATTAAATAGATGCATTTCTAAATGAATTTGAGAAGCAGTGTCTCCGGTACAGGGTCCCACGTCGGGACATGTGCAGAGACTGCATCCATTGCTATCCGGGAAAGCCAAATGAACTGTGCAGGGTATTCAGCGCGTGGATGATGATGACTACGGTAATGTGAAATGTCTGCTGCTCACCCAGTATGCCCTCACCCCAGAAGCGTACCGGGGCAAGTTCCGGAAATTGTGAAAAGTACCATCGGGAATCCTATGTGGACTATGGCGCCCGCATGGCTTTGCAGGGGACCCAGTGGGTGGAGGGGTATGGGATCACCAAGTTCAACACACTACTGGACTTGATGTTCCAAGAGCAACTACTGTAGCAGCTTCCCTCTGATGTGAAGGCATGGGTTTTGACCACAAACCAAAGACCCATGTGGATGTTGCAAGGATGGAAGATGAGTATGTTGCCAGCAGGGATCTGATAAAGAAGGGAGCGGCTCCCATAGATGTTGCCATCCTGGCCACGGGAGCTAAAAACCACCCCTCAGTGGACCCACAAGCCTGCAGCAGAAGGCGACGCACCCAAAGCTGCAGAGTTTAGACACGAGAGGCAGTGTTTTACCTGCAACCAGGTCGGTCATCTCAGGCCAGACTGCCCGAACCAGGACCAGTCCGGGGGACCCCATCAGGGGCAACAATCACAAGCTGTGAGTTCGGTCACCCATGTGCGACTGGCACACACAGAGGAGTCAAGCACAGCCGTGGATTCAACCCACAGAGGGACATCCACAGGAGAGCCTGCACTTGACAACTCTGGACAAGCAGCAGAAATCAGAGGACATCAGATTGCGTCAGTGAGGATGCAGCCCAGTGATGTCTGCTGAGGCATCTGCAAAGGGTGACCATCGAGGACCGGCAAGTGGATGGCTTGCTGGATTCCGGTGCCACCATTATCCTGGTGCGCCATGATATAGTGCGACCAGGGGATTTGTTCCCGGGCACCGGGATGCAAGTGACCATGCAAGATGGAGGACCGTGGTTCTCCAGGTTACCCAGGTCTTTTTGGATTAGGGTGCCGGTCGTGGCATGAGGGGGGCGGTGGTATTGCCTGGGTTAGATGCCGAAGTTATGTTCGGTAATTACTTGGGGCATGTTACCTGTGTGTTCATATCCGAGCTGGCTCCTGTTGCAGCAATTCCTAGGAGCCAGTCATCAGGGATCACCACAGAATTAACCCTTGCCCCCTTCATTTGGGACCAACAGTTCCCACGGTCTCTGCGGAAACCAGACAGGTAAGCAAGACTACTGAGTCGCAACCAGTGACTGACTTACTTTTCCCTTCACCTGTCCCTGTTTCCCCAGACTTAGAGACTATTGTGGGTGGTTAGTGTTAGGGACAGAGTTTAAGGATGCGGTGAAAGCTGACCCCAGCTTAGAAGGCATAAGACTGCGGGCATCCAAGTCTTGGGAAAGCGGAGGTTCAGGCCACTTGCTGTGGCACAGTGGGATCTGGGGTAGGGAGCCAGGACCTGCCAGGTTAGACATAGTCTGGAAAGGTAGGAGACTGTTATTGGGACACAGGAAGTGTAGGCAGCAAGGATTGTGGGATGCCCACTCCATTCCACTAACAGGGCAACAGGGGGTCACTCAGATGAGAGCCCAGCTGTTTTGCAGCCTTACTCCTGGCCGGAGGCATCAGGGGCAGGGGCAGAGTTTTGCCACTCCGGTGATTCCTACCAGCCAGAGGGTAAAGCAGGTGATTGTGTGCGGATGCTCCTGAACCTGTTACCAGGAATGGGGACACTAGTTCATGGGGTAGCTAGGGCAGTGCTAGGGATCTTTGCTAGGACAGGTTCGCCTAGAAGGGTGCAAGTAGAGCTAGGGTGCCAGATGAGTAGGCAGCCAGGAGCAGTAGCCAGGGCTAGGTCAGGACAGCATAGGGGTCTGTCCCCAGACCAGCCGGGCAGAACACAGATTGCGTATTCCATTGTGCTCCCAGGTAATTTGCGTTCTCTGCATAGGAATGTATATGGTGTATCAGCAGAGGAGAAGGGCAGTGTAGAGAGGGGGTTAGGAAGGAGTCAGCCTTCATCACTCTGAATGGTCTCTGGGAGTCTTTCATGTTGCAATTCAGGGTGAGGAAGATTGCACTGGCCAGTGCCCCTATTCCAGCTGCACCAAACTACTTCAATAACTTTTTTATGTTGACTGGTGCCTCGGACTATGGCACCGTCGCTGTGCTCAGCCTAGTGGGGGAGGAGGACAGTGAACAGTTCCAGGTGGATGGCCTTTCCCTCCAGGACAATCTCTGTGGACTCAAACTCAAGAGGTGCCAGGCCAGCCCAACCACCGGATGAGGTGGTCGGGGCAGAACCTGCGCTTTGAGTTGGGGGAGGTGTGGCGATAGAGGGGTTAATCAGGCCATTAATAAAGGCATTATACCCGGCTGATTAACCCTAAATCACACTGGGACTTAAGGGGTTAAATATATGTGCACCACACTGATATGTTTTCCCCTACACCATCTCTCTTGTCCCCATTTTGCAGCTCATTCCGTAGCTGCAGTAATAGGAATGTATACAAACTGTACCATTTGGTTTTGAGACACAAGAGGGAGCTGTGAGCGCTAAACCAAGTGCCGATTGAGGACGCGTGGCTATGTATGGGTGGCCGTGTTGAATGTATAGGGATCACTTTCTTAGCTCTCAACCTCACAACCGCAAGGCTAAATGAGTAAGTGGTTTGCGGTCTAGCTGAAGTGATTTCTGTCAAAATGTATCCGCTACCTTGTTAGCTTCATAACTTGAAAGAGGGAAAGTCAATTGACGTGGGAATTGGGTTAAACTGCAAACCCACATCATAGCCCGTTCAATTAAATAAGCTAATTCGCGAACGGAATAAGCTAGCACTCTAATTTTTGGAGTGCAGTGAGGGATAAAGAAACCATATACACAAATATAAACTTTATATTAGTGGCACAAGCAGAACATTCCAGTATGCATACTTCCCACTTGTTGGCCAAACCCCAGACTCAGTGTCGCCAGGCAAGGGGCTGACCCTGGTATGCTAAGGAGCTGAGGTGAGAAGTTGGCACATGCTCCGTGCAAAATGGGAGGCAGCCCCTGCCCTTTCTGCGAAGTACTGGCAAGTCGGGGATAGGTGGGGAAAATATTCCCACGGGCGGGCTTGGGTGCAGATGTTAAGTATAGGACCCTGAACCCTATAAAAATGCCTGCTGGCCAGTCCCAGTGAGATTCATCTGATTTGACCAAGTTCCAGCATCTGCGGTTCCGGAGTGTGAGGGTTTAATAATATCGTAACCAAGGATCGTCCCCCTCTTCTGGAATTCGTTAGAGCTAAGGGTTCCCTAACGAACCTTGAAAGGACTGAACCAACTTTTTCCTGTTGGCTGAGATATCGGGCTGGCAAGTTGCGCCCCATAGCCAGGAACTGCTACACGGATCAT